>JBBPLT010000649.1:0-15913 GCA_038089955.1 Strobilomyces dryophilus | reverse complement strand
AAACGAGCGGCGCGTGACGAGACACAGGATCTCATCATGTCTCGCGATGTCGACCAGGACAGGACAGGCAGCACGTACGAGAGCGAGGCCCATACCATCTTTTGCGTGCACTGAACGGGATATTATGAACTCGATGTACCATACTTGTTCGTCCTAATGATACTATAGTACAACTACCTGCAAAACGCGAATCGTGTCCGTTGGGACGTTTTCAGCCGCATCCAGTGGCCCCGCCCTTCGGGCCACTCCAACGCAGAATGCAATGAACTGGATACAACTGTAACTGCTAAGTACTCGTCTGTAAATACACTAAAGATCTTATCCTCCCGGAGGTGCAGGCTCAGAGTTACCTTCCTCTATAATCATCTCCACGTTTTCTGTGTCCGTCGCATCTGGTGGGACTCCAACCACATTTGACGTCCCCTCCTGTGGGGCCGCCACCATCGCGGTCTGCTCAGTCATTATTCCCTCCATCTCTACTTCCGTGCCATCGGGTTCGACCACATCAGCCTCGGTCTCCATCTCTGCGATAGCCCGTCTGCGGAAATGAACGACCATCGGCACCATGTGGAGACCACAAAAACGAGGACACGCACGCATAGGCATCACGGCAGTCCTTCCGGATACTTGGTGTCTTCCAACGTTGTCGACGCGACGTCGGAGCGAGCAGCTCGGCGTCGAGATCTGATTACAGGGGTCAGGACGAGACGAGACCGTCCTTGATACACGACTCACCATTGTCTTCGCCGAGGAGCAGGAGCCGTGTCGATCCAAGCCATTGCCTGTCGAGCATGACGTGTCAGTTCGCGCCATCGACGGCCGATACATACGCATACCATTGGGACGCCTTGTCATAGAATTGAACTAGATGCACAGGACCATCGGTGCCTCTACGTCCGGCTTCACGTTGTTTCTTCACTGCAGGCGGAATACGTTCATCGTCTGGCTCATAGACGACCGCTGGCCACCATGGGTAGGTATCTATTAGCAGCGTCAGAGATCGTGTATTGCTGGGAACGGCTTAGACGAACCTGCTTTGGCCCAGACTGAGGAACGCACCGGTTAGTGGGAGGCCACGTATGAATGATGACAACACACCAAGTGTCCCTCCTTCCAGGGTCTTGCCCTCTGGAAGTACAACTTCACCGGGCCCAGCGGGTTGTAGTGCTGTAGTGGAGACGGGGACAGGGGGAAGAACGACCGCAGGTCTTTCTTTCGCGCCCGCGCCTCTTTCCTCTTCGCTCTCTAGCTCGCTCAGAGAGGACAAATCGGAATCACGTCCTTCAGCCTTGTCGCGGGAAGACGGCTGAGCCTGCGAAGGCGTAGCAGTAACAGCAATGGCTGCTGCTGCTGCCGCGGCTTTCTCTGCCTTCCGGCGTGACGCTTTCTCTCGGCGCGTCGCCGGCGTATCCAACTCTTCGATGATGATCCTGCCACCAGACGCAAAAATGTTCGTATACGGATCTCTTGGAATTGCAGCGATGCGCGCTTCCAGCTCAGCTTGCGTCTCTTCGTGATCTTCTGCTTCTGGCTCTGGTTCCCCTTCGGGCTCAGGCTCGAGGACAGGCTCGGAGGCAGGTTCGGGGGCAGGTACTGGGATAGGTTTCGCGGGGAGTTCGGGTACAGGTTCTGGGGCAAGTTCGGGGGTAGGTTTTGAGGGGAGTTCCGGGACAAGTTCGGGTGTAGGTGCCACGGGAGGTTCTGGCACAAGTTCTCGAGCGGGCTCAGGGGCGGGCTCAGGGATAGGTTCAGGAACAAAAGGTCGTGGCTGTGGTTCAGTGACAATTTCCATGTCAGGTTCGCGGGTAGGTTCCAGGATGGGTTCCGGGACAAGTCCCAATGCAGGTTCGGGAGGGCGGTGGACAGGGGCGAAGGCAGGGATTGTTTCGGAGACCGGCTGAGCGAGAATCTCAGGAACGGATTCAGGAACGGATTCGAGAGCAGGGGCGGAAACAGCGACAGAAAGCTCTTCTTCTGGAGGCTCGACGTTCATTGCAACGTCCACTTCCGCCTTTTCTTCTACCGTCAAACCCGACGGTCCAGCAACTTGCTCGGGAAGGATCACTGGATGTATGGTCTGATTGTCAGACACACTCGTACTAATTGTCGAGAGCTTCGACGTTGCGCGCTCTACAGTGATGAACGTTAAAGCGGTGACGAGTAACAGACCTTTGGTTGCGCACCCGTTCGCATCCGTTTCTTTGGCGGAGGCAGCAGTTGCCTGTCGACTGGCTGCCTTCCCCCTCGTTTGTGTCCTGTGGGCAGAATCCAGCCCGCGTCGAACATCTTGAACGAACCCTGGCTGTCCACGTCTTCAACTAGCTCTGGTTGACCTGTCGCTCGCGCCTTGGTAGGTTTCTTGTTCGCTTCTCCAGTAACAGTTTCTTGTACTTCTTCCATCGGTTCAGCCACAACGCCGCCCGCAGCTTCCGCCTCGAAGGCGGCAACAACAGCGAGCGCACGCCGAGTACGGGGAGCGCGGAATCCAGGCGTAACATCGAGGGCACTAGGTTCGGCGACTTTGGCAACTTTCGCGCCCTTCTTTTTGCTTGGTTTTTGCTTGGGCGGAGGGGGTGGCGGAGGGGGTTTGATCTGTCCGAGCTCATAATCAAAAAGAGAAGTAAGCGGATCAGTCTCGAGCACGAGACTAATTGCGTCTTGTATATGTTCTTGAGAAGCGAGAAGCCGCAACGCTTCCAGAGGCAATTCAAAGTCACCAATAGAAGGTTCCGTGTCATCGACCGGTGGATGTTGGTTACGCAACGAGACCAACTCGTCAAGGATAGGATGAATGGTTGTTTGCATTCGCTGTGCAGTCCTGTAAAACGATGTTCCAGGTTTATTGTATAGGATCGCATTGGATAATACGAGCTCGATGTCTCCCTAGGATGATAAAAGTTGATTGTTATAACACGGTTCTGACTCTACAACTCACTTTGAAAGTATCGAAATCCCAGTATTCGTGTCGATCTAGCTTTGCATCGATGGTGTCCCAGGTCATGGGGTTCTTGACAACCTCGTAGTAGTCGGGCACTGCTGTTTTCGATACGGGATGCTTGAACAGACCGTTTCGGTCGAGGCTATCAGTAATTCTCGTGAACAACATATCCAATCCCACGCTATCGGGTACTCACGCAAGGATCTTCTCGAAAGCGAGACGCATAGGCGGCAGATGAGGAAAGAGCGTGGCATCCAGCACCTTCTGTATAGCTTCGACTTGCGCAAGCTTCCGGCTCTCTCGTTTGCGGGAGAGCAAGGTTAACTGATGAAGCACCTCGAGATCTCCTCTGACGTGTTTTAGGTGCTGTACCTGGTTCAATCACACGGCGACGTTCTTGTAATACGACACGTACCTCGAGTTTCAACGCCTTCTCCTCTTCGCTCAGTATCTTGCCAATATTCGAAGCAGTCCATGGCTCGAGATGCAGCCTCTTCAACAACGGTGCGCCGCGTCTCGCCTCACGCTTCAAACTCCAGTACTTGCAAACCATCTGAACGAATTCAGGTTTCTTGCGTACGTTAATCTTGCTGATGTAATTGATGATGCGATCAACGATGATCTGAGGAACGAGAGGAGGACCGGTTTTATACGCCTTGGCATACGCTCTGGCAGTTTTAGACAGCTTAGAGCTTGGGCTAGAAGTGACGCTGTCGTGTGCGAGAGCCTTGAGACGTGTCTCTGCCTGTTCTTTCTGTATACGCTCGTGAATGAACCGGACTGAGGGGAATTACGCGGCCGTTCCATACCGAAAGGTGCTTCTCGCAATAACATGTGAGTGTCCCGGGTTCCGTGCCTTGCGTGCTTTTCATGGGCATGAGAAGCTTCTCCTTCCTCGCGCAAGTCGTGTGAAAAGCGAGGAAACACGACGTCTTGGTACATTGAATGCAGGCTCCTTCTCGAATGCCGCATATCGAGCATTTCTGCAAGACTTGTTAATCTATGACCTCGCCGTCGCACATGTTCGAGATTGACATGCTTACTAGCTTCCACCGTTGCTTCGGAATTTTGTCGGAGCCAGTAATGGGTTCCATGAACACCTCATTGGCCACTCTGGTCTCGGGTATCCATATAGCACATAACAAATGAGCCCAGTCGCCTAAAGTTGTCTGCTTGAATGCACCGCCTTCATTGGGACAAAATATACATGACTGAAGAGGTTGCCCAGGTAGTCTATACGCCAATTCGTCAGAACAGTGATCACACTCACCACCGGGTTCTCTGGAGACACAGTACACTTTCGACAGAGCCACTGGCCCTCGGGTATGTAAGGAACGCCGTAACAATCTTGGAGGTTGAGAAAGATCTACAGAAGGTGAAAGTCACACACACACACACCTTGATGTACAGCAAGGTTACACCCGTCACAGAACACGATCGCATTGCTATTCTCTCCTTCCGAGTCGTCGCATATAGCACAAGTCGAGTCCTCCGAAGGCATGGCATAGTCGGACTTTGGAATGTTCTTGGTCTTGACGTGGTGACATGAACGACGCGACTTCGTCTGCATACGAGGGACGTGACGTACCAAGTCGAAATATTCCTTCTCCAAACGATCCATGATGATTTCGAACGTCTCGTACGTGACCGGGTTGATCTGGTCTCTCTTTCGCTCGACGTTGATCGTATCTAGCCATTCCTGGTCTGCGCACCGACTTCATATGAGCCAACGGGTCCTGAACGTAGCAAACGTCGTCGACCGAACCTTGCTCGTCCATGTCGTACTCGACTTGAATGGCGAGATCCTTCTCCAAGGGCTCTGCGAGGACGTCAGCCAAAAACGGCGGACCCCGGGACGTTGGGCACGCTCACCTATATACCGAACGTAATGGTCTGGTCTCTGAAACTCGGAGAAATCGTTGTCTTTCCGACGTCGTCAACGTCGGAGGCCCAACGGAAACCAGGTCGAGCACGCACATCCGTATGATCTGGCTTGTTGGTCGTGCACGCCGGCGGGGTGGGTTGCATCATCGTCTTGAACCAACACGAATGAAACTTTGGGGAGCGGAGCTTGATACCCAGGCGACTTGATACCGCGAGCCATGTGAGGAGGAGCATGCACCAGGACACAGGGGAAAACGCGACGCGGCCGAACACCTTGAGAGCTGGAAGCCTGGAGTCAACGGTACCAAATTTAGTAAGCAAGTTGTTGGCGTTTGTTTGCTATATGACAGAAATGGAAACCCCCTCCACCGTACTACCATCTATTAGCCTGGGTATTATTGCACAGACTCGATAAGGCTAATTTGGGGCGGAATTACGAGGCCTTTGTGGGATGACGAAGCCACACATGTTTCCTCCATGTCATCTGACTGTGCCTCGACTCGTGGTCGGTGTGAAGAGTCTGGAGAACGGGCCGAAGCCTTTCGCGTACCGTGATTACCGAATATGTACTCACAAACATCAGGGGCACGAACGGTGACGGATTGAGATGAGTACTTGCGATGTGGAGCGCCGGACTTTTGAGGCCATGATCCGCCTCGGGGCGGACGCCATCCATCATTAATGTTTCACCGATCCGACCTTTGACGCAGCTTGATTATGTATATCCTCGTGCACATTTGTACCTTATCCCACTTTTTCACATCGGTGACCGCAAGCCGGTTGTAATGTTTCAAGTCCATAGATTCCCTTATGATACATGCGATTATCGTCATCGCCATTACATGTCATACTGAATGATCCAGTAGCGAGCACACCTAAAGTCATCGCTCGCTCGCACGACTCCGGGATTCGAACGTATATCTGTGCGTAATACCTAATTCCCCGCATCCCGCAGGTGTCGGGACGACCTGCGTCCAGACTCCTGATCGGCAAGGAATCCAGTGAGGGCTGACTGTTTTCTCTGCAAGGGAAAAGAGAAAGCCACATGCAATTATACCGCATCACGATGCTGCGGCAGCGCCACTAGCAGAGACTGTCGAGCTCGCGACCGCTCCAGACTTGAGTCCTTCGTGATCGCACAACGCCTTGGCAAATGATTGAAAGTCTGCCTTCTGGGCGCGGCCAGGCTGTGGGCAAGGCGAACGGCGGCGTTTAGAAATTCAACACAGAAACGAGAATCGTATTTGCCAACCTTTAAAGCGTATACCATCACGTTCTCTTTGGAACTTTTGCCATTCGCCGTCACCTGTTCCATCAGAACGACACGCAGGATATTCTCTGTTGTATCATAGTGGCACCGTACCGTTGGGTGCAGCCCAACGTTCATCGATACTTGACCCAACGGATCACGACGGAAAACTGCGATGATTGAGATACGCGAGTGCGATGTCACAGGAGAGGTGATACAGCATTCAACGATCGGTGGTGGAGGGTTCGTGGCGGAGGCAACTTACGTAGGCGCGTTCGAGAAGTGCTTACAGTCTCGGCCGACGAGTCCTCGTTACCCGTCTTCGGTGGCGTGGACTTCTGGGCAAGAATTTTGATATGCCCATATATCCCATCGGTAAATTCTTTGCGTCCGCGCTTAACGAAGAGTTTTACACCCTTGAGCTCAGCCTCGACAGTTTCGTCTTCTTCGCCAGTCAAACCTGGGCATTGTGGAGTTCAAGCAATTGCCGTCCGAGTGGCAGAAACCACTTACAGGTCGAAGGTTTAGCAGGAACCTCGCTTGGGACCGCAAGAGCAGTTTTGCTTTGAGTGAGTAAGGGAGGAGTGGTCACAGATGGCACCTCATCATTCGGCGACAGAGCGAGGGCATTGGGGGAACTCGCCCCACCAAACACGCCGGGCACACTTTCGTTTTCCCGCCTCCATGCGGGAGTGGACCTGACACTCTGACCAGAGAGTGTAAAAGGCGAGGCTCCCGAGGACTTCGAGTAGGAAGCAAATGGTGAACTGGAACCAGAGAAAGCGGAAAAGGCATTGGCAGGTCCTATTTTGGCTGGAGCCGTCAACTTGGGCGGCGTCACCGGACATGCAAAGGGAACCTCGGGATCGGTGAGTGATGGGTTAACTTGGGGAGGTCGTGGTGTGGTGCAGCGTCCTGTTTCTACCCCTTTCTCCTCCGACGGTGGCGAAGAGACAGGATGCGCAGGCGGAGTTGGCTAGAAAGGCGGTTATCTGGGAGAGCTTTAGTCGATGGACGGCAATCCTACCTCTCGAACGGGCGTCTGTGTGATGACGAGAGAGTCTACATGTGGAGGGGTAGACTTATCCTGCACAGGCTCCTCTGACAGTTGAAACCCAACAGCCTGGTCATAAGGCGGTGGGGCGACAACGAGTTCCCATTCCTGAGTAAACTTTATCTCGATTAGATGAACGCGTGTGCCAACACGAAAGCGAGGGAAAGCGATGAGTAAAGATACGTACGTCGTCGTCTGATTCGTGTTGGTCGGCTGGTGGGGTCCTGTTTCTTTTCATCGGCCGTGACTGTTCTTCGGCATTCTCATCGTGCTCATCACAGTCGAGCTTGCGTTTGAGAGATCGTTCCTCGGGCGAGGCGGCCTCAACATCGCTAACGGCCGCTATACGTTACACGTTTGAGGGAGGTTGAGCGTCGGTGACTCACGCGTTGGAGGACTCGGTGGAGGAAGGAGCAAGGGAAAAGACGGCTCGCCGTGCGCAAGCGTAGCCAAGAGTCGCTGCGACGGTAGCAATACCGCAGAAGGCAAAGTGAACCTCGGAAATGGGCAACATTGTGGGTGGACGGGACTCGTCAGTGAATCAACGCAGGAGAGTTCGACGAATGTGGGTATTTAAGCGAAGCACTGCGGGTATAGAGTGGTATAGAAATGTGAAAGGACAAGAAGAGGGTGGGTTATCGCCAGCGAGTCTGGGCTGGGAGGGGTATTGGGCAGTCGTGGGTTCGCTGATCGAACGGCGTCTTATATGGGGTGGCTGCGCAGATACATGACGAAGGCACGAGCGGCGCGCCTCGAGGCTTCCGCACGTCGCGTAAAGTTGGGCGATGAGAGACACATGTCCAACTGGCCGCTATTTGCCTGATTTTGGGAGGCGAGCCTGAGGACAGCCCGCGATAACGCGCTGCGCAGTCACAGCCTCGAGTGGATCCGGGCGTTTCGTGCGCGAGCCAACACCATGAATAACGGCGTCGGCAACCTGGCAAGGAGTGTGGCAAGCGTGTTCTACATTCGGCGGCTCGTTCACACCAGGGCAGAGGGGCATCTGCGTATGAGCGTAGTGACGACCCTGTTATCGCAAATGGAGCGGAAGATAGGAATCCATCCGAGGTCGGCGGACTCCATGGCTACACCATCGTAGTGGCTGCCAACTCCGGGCCAACTGTCCCGAGGGTGGGTGGCAGCTGCCAATGCCATTTCCTGTCCACCCAGACAGGCATAATCGATCAGCCGACCAAAACAAATCCATCGCACTCCAGTGATGGGGTGGAGCGTCTTCGAGTGTCACAATATCCGACTTTGTCTCTCCATGGGCTATGCGACTGTGCGACAGCGGACAAAAGCTCCATAGAACCAAATCCGAAAGTCGAAACACTACCAAGTTCTTCAAGTGCACAAGGACCATCGATATTTCCGCGTTGATCGCTCAAACGATTCTCGTCGTCATGCTCGATGACAAAA
This sequence comes from Strobilomyces dryophilus, assembly GCA_038089955.1. NCBI lineage: Eukaryota > Fungi > Basidiomycota > Agaricomycetes > Boletales > Boletaceae > Strobilomyces > Strobilomyces dryophilus. The sequence continues at coordinate 7,369 of JBBPLT010000649.1, read as the reverse complement.
CCCGTTATCGGCTCTCTTCTCCGAGTAACACGCATGGATGGGCGGCATAACTCGGTACGGCCTGTCCAGTCAAGTGCTCAGAACGAGTAAAACTTACCTATTGGACACCACCACCTTTCCATTCTCCCAGCACTCATCGTCATAATCTGCGAAGAGTTGACAACGTGTTGGGATTCCTACCAAGTACACGCTTCTAGCTCTCCCCAACGTTCCTCACTTACGTTATTCATCAAGCACACATGCCACCCAACGGATCCCAACTTGCATGCCGCATGATGCGCTGGTCGAGATTATCTTCACGCTCGCAGGTCTGAGGCTGGGGGGCATCAGAGTGGACCGTTTCACCTTACTACCTCCCAGGCGTACGCTGCAACAGCTTTGCCGTACCTACGATAAGGCCTGCGAGATGTTTGCGAGAATCAGTGGGGCGGGCGTAACTGTGGTTCGGTTGTCGGTATGGTTCGTCTCGGGGTCATGGACGACTGCGAACGGACCGGAGTGTATGTTGTCGGACGGTAGTAGTCAGGTCGGTTATAACGATATTACTGGTGACCGGTGAAGGATACCTCTCGTCGCCTACCCCTCTGAGGGGGGTCGATTACTGACATTGGCCCCGGGTCGGACACGTCAACTTCACCACAACTTGCGCGCAGTCGCCCGCTAGTTCTTTCTAGTCGTCACAGCAGCGGCGATGCCGGCTGCATACCCGCTCCCTGACAACATTTCCCCAGCAGTCGTGTCAAACACTGTTTCCCTTCTCCGCGTTATTGCGCTCGGCCTCATATCTGCTGCAGCAGTCGCCTCTCGTCTATTCGCCGTCGTCAACTTCGAAAGCATCATCCACGAGTTGTACGTGCTCGTTTCATCCGGCATGTCTCTGGCTGACCTCTTCGCAGCGATCCATGGTTCAACTAGTGCGTCGCGTCGTTCTCGAGAACGCGACTTCTTTTAACCTGTCACAGCCGCGCGACTAGGGTTCTCGCTTCCAAAGGATTTTATGTGCGTCCTTTCGTCGTCAATGCAGCAATAACCTCATTCATCTTCTCTAGGCATTTTGGAACTGGTTCGACCACACGGCATGGTACCCCTTGGGTCGTGTCGTCGGTGGAACCATCTATCCCGGTATCATGGCGACCAGTGGAGTCATATACAACGTCCTGCACGCCTTGAACCTCCCAGTGGATATTCGCAACGTCTGTGTTCTTTTGGCACCAGGTTTCAGTGGTCTCACTGCCTGGGCCACATATATGTAAACGTTTCTTGCCACCATCTGACGACTCATTTGACTGACAATCTTGTCTAGGTTCACGCGAGAAATGAAGGATGACAGCGCCGGTTTGTTGGCTGCCGCTTTCATTGGTATCGTGCCCGGTTACATATCCCGTTCGGTCGCCGGGTCGTACGACAACGAAGCGATCGCCATCTTTCTTTTGATGTTTACGTTCTTCACCTGGATCAAGGCGCTCAAACAGGGTAGTGCGTTCTTCGGCGCTGTCGCTGCCGTCTTTTACTTCTACATGGTTGCTGCATGGGGTGGGTGTGCCGTCAGTTGTTCTCGCGGAAAGACCTGATCGAAGTCTTTCAGGTGGATATGTGTTTATCACTAACATGATCCCTCTGCACTCTCTTGTTCTCCTCCTCATGGGTCGTTACTCCAACCGACTCTATGTCGCCTACTCTACTTGGTACTCTATAGGTACACTTGCGAGTATGCAAGTCCCGTTCGTTGGCTTCCAGCCCGTCCGAACAAGTGAACACATGGCTGCATTGGGTAGGTTTCTAAACTCGATCCACTCATTGGCCGATGTTCACTTTACTTTCAAGGTGTATTCGGCCTTCTTCAAATCGTTGCATTCTCGCAGCTCGTCCGTTCTCACATTTCTTCGAAGCAATTCCAACAAATATTGTTTGCGGGTGTGGTGGCCACTGGAGTTCTGGGTGTCGTCGCTGTCGTCGCGCTCACCTACAAGGGGTGGATTGCGCCCTGGACCGGTCGTTTCTATTCGCTATGGGACACCGGTTATGCTAAGAAGTTGTTCTTTGCTTTTCGAATGCATTCTATCGGCTCATATACGCTTTCACAGGTACATTCCTATCATTGCTTCGGTTTCCGAACATCAGCCTACTGCATGGCCCTCGTTCTTCATGGACCTCCATTTTCTGATATTCCTATTCCCGGCCGGTGTGGTACTGTGCTTCCGTTCCCTCCGCGACGAACACATATTCGTCATCATCTACGCTGTGATGGCCAGTTACTTTGCTGGAGTCATGGTCCGTTTGATGTTGACCCTTACCCCCGTCGTCTGTGTGACATCCGCGATCGCGTTATCTACACTGCTCGATACGTATCTCGACCCCAGCGAGCCGGAGGTCGCACGACTAGATGATTCGTCAACGCAGGCGACTGCTGCGAATCGCCCATCTCAGGGCACCTCTTCGGCCGCTACGTCATCTACGACTGCTACGCCCAAAAAAGCAAAGAAGAACAAGGAAAAAGAGACCCCCCCCGTTCCAGGAGGTGCACTTTCCGAGCTTATTGCCGGAGTTGCTACCTCTGCCGTAAATGCTACGTCGGACGAGTCCATCTCCAGGTCGTCCAAGGGCGTTTTCGGCCTCGATACGCGCTTCACTGTGCTCGTCAACGCGTTGGGGTTACTCTTGTTCTTCGTCGTGCATTGTACATGGGTTACTGCTAATGCTTACTCATCTCCCTCTGTCGTCCTGGCCTCGAGCGGGCCAGACGGGAGTCAGCATATCATTGACGATTTCAGGGAAGCCTACTACTGGCTGAGACAGAATACGCCCGAGGACGCAGTTGTGATGAGCTGGTGGGATTATGGATACCAGATTGCGGGCATGGCGGACCGCCCCACGTTGGTGGACAACAACACTTGGAACAATAGTGAGCCCAAGTAGCCGCTGTTTGGATTTGTCTGACATCGTGTCCAGCTCACATTGCAACTGTCGGGAAAGCGATGTCTTCCCCCGAAGAAGTGGCTTATCCGATCCTCCGCAAACACGACGTGAGCTATGTGCTGGTCATCTTCGGCGGACTCATTGGCTACTCTGGAGACGATATCAACAAATTCCTCTGGATGGTTCGGATCGCACAGGGTGTATGGCCGAACGAGATCCAAGAGCCCAACTACTTCAACAAAGGAGAATACCGTGTCGACGACGGCGCTTCTCCGGCGATGAGGGAGTCATTGATGTACAAGATGTCGTATTATCGGTTCGCAGAGCTATTCGGTGGACAGCAACCCATGGATCGGGTACGTGGGCAGCAGGTGCCTATAAATGGGCCCAAGCTGGACTATCTTGGTGAGTCGATCGCAAGCCGCGACCAATCGCTGTAATTGACTTTTCGGGGATCGCAGAGGAAGCCTTCACTTCCGAAAACTGGATCGTGCGTATCTACGCGGTCAAGGGAGACGACATACTTGGACGAGATCACAAAACCGCTCAGAGTTTCTCGGAGGGCAAGAAGCGCAAGCGCTCTAAACCCATATCGAGGCGGAAAGCTATCGCGAGTGCGTAAGGGGCGTGTGGTGTTACCGTGTGTGAAAATTGAAAAAGAGCGGACCGCTATGGATGTTTCGTGCCGTGAGGATGGTAGATGATGTGGTAGACTCGTCCAATGTTTTCTCTTAGCAACAATCGTAGACCGCTATTTGTGGGACGTGCTACAGGGGCCACTTGCCACGTCATCTTGGTGCAGGACCGCGTCTACTTTGTACCACCACTATGATATTCCACTCGCTCGCCGTCTTGCTACTCGTCCTTCCGACGTTGATATCTGCTGCAATTTTCCCGCAGGGCACAAAGGTCAAGATGTTGGACCCGAAAGGCTTCAAGCGAGCCATGAAAAACAATGTACGTCCTCGCGTCTCTTCAAGTTCGTCGTGCGGTCGGATGCACTCAAGACAACATAGCGCACGAGCGTCGTCGCATTCGTAGCGCCGTGGTGCGGGGTGAGTGGCAGCATCGCGTTCCCGAGTCCAGCGCCGTCCTCAACTCTGACATCCCGATGCCCTTCAACGCGCCGTTGACAGCACTGCCAAAGAATGGCTCCGGAGTACAGTAAAGCCGCCGGCACTCTCAGCCCGCTGGTCCCTTTCTACGCCGTCGACTGCGACGCCGAGTCCAACAAGCAACTCTGCGCGTCTCAGGTGAGCATGCGCCGTCGGGCCCCCCCCCCCCGGGGTCGTACGCTGACGCGAAGTGGGGTGCGGGCGGCGCACAGGAGGTACAGGGCTTCCCGACCGTCAAGGTGTTCCCTCGAGGCGGCCAGCTGCCCGGTGAGAAATACGAGTCGGGCGAACGGACGTCGAACAACCTGATCAAGTGGGCGACGCGCTCGGTCCCGAACAAGATCAAAGTGTTGCCCAAACGGGACGACGTTCCGGATTGGCTCGAGACGGTGCGTACCCCTTTTCCCCACCCCATCTCGTCGGCCTCGTCTCGATCCCCGTTTTTTTCTGCGCTTTCGACGCGCGTACGTCGCTGACGCGCATATTACGCGACAGAACGTCGACGTGCCGCGCGTCGTGCTGCTGAACAGAGACAAAAAATTCCCGTTGTTGTGGCAGGTCCTCGGAAACAACTATTTCAAGAAGATCGCGTTTGGGCACCACAGCGATCCAGAGGGTACTTTTGCGGCGTCGTTGGGATTTACTGCCACCGAGGAGGGCAAGTTCTCTAAAGTGATCGTATACCCTGCTGGGTCGAGCGTGCCTATTCTATACCAAGGTGAGCGTCCGGTCGATGTCGTCGCGTCGTGTCACTCCATTCTCGTCTGGCGTAGGTGGGAACAAATACGAGCCGCTGTCCAAGTACCTTAGGTCGGTAGTGGATGGGACGGCGGACTTTTTGAAGACCTCTCCCGCCAAGGATGAGTTATGACATCGTTGGCACGGAATGATATATACTCTTCGCCTGATTCCCCCAGGCACTGACGTTGATGACGGTCTGATTAATCAAGGTACTTCTCCAGTTGAGGAGACTTCCTCAGGGATGTCAGTTTTGCTCGCAAGTTTTCCGCAGGCTCCGTCACAGTCGAGCACTTTGAGTCCGGTTTGTCCGTCGGTGTGGTTCGAATCGTATTGGCTTCCGGTCCACAGACTATGCGAAACACGCTCTGACTTGGGGGACAGAACAGATCCGGAAGATTGATACCTGGTTAAGTTTCTGGTTGTCCGGCTCGGAGTCTCTTCCTTTGCTGAGGATGTGAACGTGGTCGGTCTATCTTTGGATCACTTCATTTCGTTCTGCGCGTGATCTGACCTCGAACAGATCGACCGCCCGCTTCTCTCCAATTCATTCGAGACCGTCGTGGGATTGCATGTGCTGATCGTCGATAGGTCGTCGTCTGTCTCAGTCGATATGTACCACGCCATCGAGCGTGAATAAAGAATCCTTTCCCGTTACAAATCGAGTTGAATCTACATAGCTCGGCGGGACTATACATGAACGGCTACGCATTGTCAGAAAGAGAGCCACGGATCTTGAGACGAACGGATTTTAATCATGCTCTGGTTAGACCGGGGGTGATGGAACCTGAGTGGGCTTACCATAGGTAGTGCTGCCGCTTTGCAGGAGCACTTGGCCCTGAGCTTGTAGAACTGCGTGTGCGCTTCAAGCCCGTCGGTTGGACACCTTTTGATCGCTCCCAATCCTCAAGTTCGTGGATTCGCTGGCTGGTCCGAATAAGGGATTGATGAAGGGTTTCAATAGCGCCGGATAGGGAGTTTTACAGCTCCATCATTTCGTGGCCAACTGTTTTCTGGGTTGTTCAAGGCTTCCTCCATCTCCTTGATGAACCACTGCGAGGTTGACAACCGCTGCATGTTGGAATCGTAAACATGGACTGGGTGAGTAGCGTGCCAGGGTGCTTCAGGACCTCCTCGTTCCCTGATCCACTCGTATAGTTGGCGATCTGTGTTGCTAGGAGGATCGACATATGACGATTTGAAGGTGACAATGAGCGAGCGAATGAGGTTGAAAAGAGGAGTAGGCTGCCTAGGTTCAAAGTCTTCTGACGGAAACCGTCCTTGAATGAAAAGCAGAGTTTTTTGTTTACCGCCAAGTTCAAAACCATTGTGGCGCCTGCTCTCCTCAAATGCGGCCAAGTCATGCCACCGATTCATCGGCAGGTATGTTTCCTTTGCTGGCACGAAGCACAGCATCGACCATCCAAGGACGTGTATAAAGGACTCTAGACCATCGGCAAGCGTGTGGTGCTTGCCAATATGCTGGAGTAGATTGGCAGACATGAATTGCCATGTCCCCTATATAATTCTCGTCAGTTAGTTCCTTGAAGCGACCGAATTGAATACCGGCAGCGCACCGTACGATCAGGCCTCCTATACCCCAATTTTGTGCAGTCCTTCGCCAACTCCCAGTCAATCAATAAGCCCCTTCCCTCATCCGTGCTGATAATATTCCCAGGACTGATATCCCGATGTAAGATTCCTGCAACTTCGTATGCATGGGAATGGGCTTCTATGTATTTCAGAACAATCGGACAATATATAAAGTAATCAGTCACCTTTGACTGCGTCAAGGACGACAGATGTCAGCTCCTTTGTGGACTTGAACGTCGTCAACGGATGCCCGACGACACCAAGGACGAGCCTATAGTGCTGAAAGGCCGAAACCCGGGGAGTAACCGATAGCCATGCTTGATGTACAAATCCCTGTGTCTGTGTCAATCCACCATCCACGTCACCCCCTGCGAATAGCTCTGGGACGTTTGGCGTATTCACGTCACCAAGTCTCTTGTAGACCTCATGCTCTGGTAGAATATCGCCGTTGCTCGAGCTTGATATATATCGCCAGGTATCCTTCAGAAAAACACGCCGTTCTTTTGACCAATCACTTGGATTTGACTCGCTACCACCACGATGCAGTGACCTCGCCGACCTGGGAATCCATACAAGTGGAACAGTTTTTGTACACCGACTGGCAATGGACCAGTTCAGAGGAGCTGGCCGAGGGCCATAGGCATGGCCCCATTCCACGAGACCAGGGATGTCGTACTCGAAAAGTTGCACCGCTTGGTCATCGATGACGAGTTTGTGTCTGATTCTAGCTGCGATATCAGGCTCCAATGTTGCAGGACGAACTGACATATCACGTCCTCGATCGCTATGGGAGAGGTGGTTGAAGCGCCATAAGAAAGTGGCCAAAAGATTAGGATCAGAGCGGTATTGAAATGCAGAACTGACAATTGCTCCTGCAGCATCCCACCGGAGAAATCGTGCGTGATTGTCTGCGACAAGTACTGCAAAGGAAAAGTGGCGGAACTGGTGACTATGATGAGCACTAGCGTAGTCTGCGAGTTGTCCACGGATCTCTTGTGCCATCTTGG
>JBBPLT010000648.1:0-15953 GCA_038089955.1 Strobilomyces dryophilus | reverse complement strand
CGAGCGTGACCTGCCATTTCAACTCACCCAGCGACTTGGTCCTTCGAGGTTAGCTCCACTAGTTTCATCGAAGTAAATTTCCGGAAAGGAGTTTCATGAAGGACGCCTTAGCGTCAGTGTCCCGACATTTCCATGTCCAGGATGTCCATATGAGGCCGCCGCGTCCCCGATGGGGTGGTCACTGGCTATGCGTTTCGGCGATTAGTGTTCGTTCTCCCCCTCAAATCCGAGATCATGATACAGGACCAACCACTTGTGATGGTTCCACGGTGGCTCACAAAAACAGGTCGTGAAGCGGAAGCCTTGGTTCTCGGTTCCGGGTTCTCACATAATGGTGGGAGTGTGAACAGTGCTAAATTTAGTGCAACCTGCGGAGAAGCTGGACGACGGCATTCCAACGCCGCTATGTACTGGTGGCAAATATTCACTCGATCAGGTTCTTGAACGGCTGCTCTTCTCGTCCGTACATGCTCAGTACTATTGTTGGCATGGGCCCTTTCAACGTCTGCAAATTGCCACAGCCTGGTACAATTTGTATCAAACTCTCGCGGCACGAAGCCCAAGTTGCGTCTCGGTGAACACAATGGTTCCGTTTCTGTCGGACTCCATGTTGCCCTCAGTAGAAATATAAAACCGGGTTTCATCGCGAAATCCGTGCACCGGCCTGGACCTGAGTCATGGAAACTGGGAAGCATCCTATTCTCTCGAGCTCCTCGGCACCATGAGACGCGTACCCCGCCGACTCGGACTCGTTCGGAACAAGGGTATAATGTCGTAGAAATTGATTTAGACCTCAGCACTGCGACAGACACCAGCTAGTGAGTACTGATATCTATTCGAGGGTCCAGGCTTATCTTGCAAGTTCGCGCTGAACAGAATTCACCAATTTTACCAAGAAAACCCGGACGACAAGGGTCGAATGTTCCTGTGAAGCGTATCAGACGCTGTAAGGCACGTCGTGCGACTGAACCTGAAATAGATTTTCGCTCGACGTGCGGCTGTACTTAGGGGTAGAATGCGGAAGTAATTTGGTGGCAATGCACCCTCTCCCCTGTCACTGCTCGCACTGCCCCGAACGTGTTTTTCAGCAAGTGTCGTACCTGGCCCCAAAATAGAATCAATGGGGCGGCGGGATCCGTAACAATCAGTACAGAACTACAGCTGACATACTCTTTTACGGGGTGACGCGGCCAGGGACGTAAATATCACTTACTTTCAGGCTAGTGCGTGCTCGTTCGCATGGTCTAAGTTTCTTTTTCCAGGACCATTGACACCGCATCGTCGGCTCTTACAGGATCTTGATGAGTAGGCCACAGTCCGAACTATGTTTGTGCGAGGCTATTCAGTCTGAGGCAGCTGCCTCATTCTATCAATAAGAAATAGTCATATCGGAGACTCGTACGACGTCCACGAGGTGACGACACACACCGGTCGATTTCGCATCCACATTGCGCCAGGCTATGGCGTCGGGGAACGAGAAGAACGCGTGGACGGGTCTCCTTCCATTCAGACATTAGGTTGGGCCTACGTGCAGGGATAGCTCACTAGGACGTTGGTGCGAGCGACACCCCTGCGACTACTCCCCGTGCATGCCCCCTTTCTTTCATCCCTCCTTCTCCCCTGCTCTTCTATCTCTCGCTCTCCGACCACCGACGGCGAGATCTGCGCAACCACACCAACGCTTACGACGATCTCCCGGGCTTGACGGTCTTATAATTGATGCTTCAAATAGCATTTTCCGTTTCCGTCTAAGTATGTAACGGTAACGCGAACTAGAGCTCGTCGAGGGCAGAACGTGATGGGTAAGCATGCGCCCACAATATCTCTGACAAATCTTTGCATGTAAGCTTATGTGGCAAGCTCAGCCATGATCCTTTGCCCAATCCAAGACCAACGTGACTTTCATCTTCCCTCCGCGCCGTCCTCCTTATTCAATGGTATGAATGTATGACTTTCCATCCATTTCGGTCGAAATGATCAGAGTCAAGCGCGCTATACTTACACATCTTCTGCATCCTGTTGCGGCGGGGAGCTATAATTAGATAGAGCCCGACCCGAGAGAGAGTAGGGGATCTCTTGGCCTCCTGTTAAGTATGTCTACCCGAACTGAAACGCTGCTTCCCCGAGCCGTTTGCCTCCTTTCCGAGCGCCGTGAAGCTGAAGCTACGCTTTCTGGTGAACATGACGCCATTAAGCACTGATGGCATATTCAAACGCGATGAATGGGCCAGGTTTGCAGCTGTGTTTTGACGACATATCCTTGTAAACCCCCCAGGTCGCTGTTGAACATGGCAAGTGGTATTTGTGGTAGGAACATTAGCTGAAGTATCCGAGCATGGCCTTCATATGCGTGGCGACGGGCATTTGATTTAGACTTAAGTTCAAGCTGAGATCGGATAGTGATCGTGATTCGTGAGGAGCCGGGAGTTGGGAGTCCATGATGGGCTGAAGCGGACTAGAAAGGCAGGCCTTTGAGGTCGCCGAAGGAGCATCCAGAACGAGACCACAGGCTCAACCTCGGGGATGCGGCAGAATGAACGGACCTCTAGGGGGTGGCTTGGATTCTTCAAATGAGCTGTCGGGAGCAAGGAGCCTGTGGACGGAGAATCGCTTGGAAAGCATGTCTTTGATGGTTGACCAAAGGAGAGACCTCAGACCTGACGCTCTGAGCTAGGCTCCGTTCCAGGCAGCCCGATTTTGTATTCGGCGCTTCCGGGACACTTGGACCTCCTCAGTCCTTTCGGCGCTCGTTCCTCTCCCCTGTCAACGGCCGGTCTCCTCGCTACCATCTATTCCATTACCACACCCGTCGCCAGCCCATCAGCATTTATCAGCCAATTTCCGTCACGTCGCCGACCCGCCCGATCACCTTATCCGCATCTTGCGCGCGGGAATTGCAAACAGCCTCCCCAATGCGACGACCACGGGTCCCTCTCCAATTCCCCGCCCCGTTCGATGGCGCGCGTGGGCGCTCATTTCCGTGCCTTCGCGCAGACTGCGATCTATCGCCTTCGCGCCTTCTTGGATACCAGCACCTACTTGTTTATTTTCATCCTCGAGTCTTCCCGAGGACGCCCGGCCGCCGTGCGCTTCGTCAATCTTTGGTCGGTTCGCGTTCAGCGCTACACCTTATCCATTTGGCTAAATTTTGGAACGTCGAAGGTGGTTTACCTGACGCAACCATGTGCTCCATAACATGTGTCATCGGAGTGACAATGCGTGGAGTGTGTTCCAGGACGTGATGGCATCGGTGAGGGAAGCCCGCGGGAATGAAGGGGTCTTGTTGGCCTGCCGAGCTATTATATTCCATGGTTTCCATGCAACGCATGTTACAATGTATCTCGAACGATCACATTGTAGTTCAACCATGACGACCAAGAAGATTTTGATGCTGTCACCCAAGCACATCAAGAATCTAAAGAAGTAGCTGTATTATTCAAGACAGGCGTTTGGAAGTGAAAGATAGTATGTACATGCCCTGAAGGGAAACTACCAGTGAACCGTACTTGCGGAGTCCATGTCCATCTACATCATTAGACGCTGCAGTCCGACACAGAAAAGGACGGGTATTATACGAGAGAACCAAGACAAACGTCAACATCCATGTGACCTGCCCGACCTCAATTGTTACAGAGATCATACCAATACTCTGCATCGAAAGTCAGTGCTGTCAGATACACAAGGGAAAAGAACTTACGAGGGGTTACTTGGCTTTGTTCTGTCTGAGCTTCCGCTTGAGCCTCTACCATCACGGCCGCAAATCCACTATGAGGAAAGTTCAATGACTAGGCCTCTCAGCGAAATTTATACGTACTCTCGAAGATGGAAGTTAGTGTGGCTGGTATAGGAGGAATATCTGTTAATATCTTGCGGACTCTGAATATCAGAAATGGACTCACCAATGTAAGAAAGATGGACCCGGGTTGTCCGCTATGAAGCGGAAAGTAACGTTATCGTTGTTTTCTTGCAAGCCAATGTGAATGGTATCCCTGCGAACAGGATTCTGGTAGTTGTAGGTGCTGCTTCCGGGGACTCTGACAACATCAAATGCATGCTTCGAAGGACCGTCAGCTGCAGCCTATGGACGGAGAAATATCACATACACCGTGAAGATGAAGGGAATGCTGTCAAGAATAACCTTGAGAAAACCGTAACACGTGGTGAACATGAGCTTACCGGTCCAGGCGCACCACCAGGTCGAATGAGGTCCGTCGCAGGCATACTGACTTCAACCACATTTCCGAGAGGGAGTTGATAGATACTGCCGTTGGGAAGGAGCTGCGCCGCCGGCACACCCCTCAGGATTTGCAACAACACAGGAAGCGGTGGATCATTGAAGGGGACACCATTGATCATGAATGTCTCTTGCGTCGCGCTGTCGACAGTGTACCCAGGGACCAAATTGATGTTGATATCCGCCTTGCCTGGTTGTGGAACACCAGGTGCCCCGGGAGAGATCAAGGGATGAACGTTGGCCTCGTTGTACGGCAGCACATATGGTCCGGGCTGCGTCGTAGGCTCTTGCTCTGGAGCGCCCTCGTACCTCAAGATGGCCGAGTTGTTCCAACCGTCGAAGTTCACGAACAGATTGTCCGAGGCGGCCCGAATCCAGTAGTTACCGACCGCCTGGTTGGCAGTGACGACGACAGAGTAGCGCTGACCAGGGTACACGATCAGCGAGTCGACAACCAACGGCTCCGTCTCAATACCGTCTGTCTCGATGACAGTCATCAAGTGGCCATCGATCGTGAAGTTGAACGACGCGTCACACGATGCACCAACGACGCGGAACCGGTATCGTTGGCCCGACTCGACATCGAAGACAGGGAGGGTCGTGGCGGGCCCACCGGAGTATCGACCAACTCCATTGACGAGTGTCGCATTCGATGTATACGGACCTCTGGTCAAACTCAGAGAAGGCGTGTGGTACCTACAGAAGCATACATAAGTATTTGTCATGAAAAGTTTCATATTACGCACCAGTCACCAAGGGTGATAACAGTGCTCGCTGTTTCCGGCGTCAGGGTTCCTAAATAAAGCACTCCGGGGAATATACGCACGATCATCCACATCGTACAGGTCTTGATGCGGGTCATCCAGATCGTAGATAACCAATGGCCCTCGGAGCCCATCACAGTACTGACTCTGCACATGGGAGTGATACCAGTATGTACCGGTTTGGTTCCCGGGGTTAAACTGATGCAAAAAGCTTTTGTTAGGTTGTATGGGGCACTGCGTGACACCGGCAACGCCATCGGCCCAATTCGACTTTGTCTGGTATATCCCGTGCCAATGCTATCATTCTTTTAGTATCCAAAAAACAAAGAAATAGTTTCGTTTCAACTGACCACACTGGTATCCGTCTCTAATGACGTATCGGTGAGCTGGTTCACCACGTTCAGTTTGAAGTTATCGCCCTTCAAACATAGTGAGTATTCAAATGAATGCTCGTACGAGCGATCATACCTTGAAGGCAGCGATGAGTGCTCCAGGAAACACTCCTCCTGCAACAATAGCCCTGAAACAAGTTCATCCAATTCTACAAGCGGAGTTGGCACTACTCACGACCGAGAGAAACCATCTGGAGAAACGACCTGGTTGGTAACGGTCAAGTCTGCCACGGGGCCGAGCACCCCAGGACCACTCGTTGGATCATCGGGATCGGCGAAAACAGAGGCTACAGACGAGCAGAGGACGGCCAGTAAAAGAGCGCGGTGGGGTATAGGCTGCATGGTGGCGAGCCACAATTATCCACTCTTGCTTGGAAAGAGTGACGGGGAAGGATGGGTTGTCAACTTTATGCTTGGTGGGTTTATATGGCGCAAAAATGGCGCGTTCGAATTTTTCGGGTAGCGAAGGAGTACGTGACCGTTACATAGATCATGATACCAAGGGTCTTCGGCCAGGGCGACCCGACCCTCAGATCATTAAGCGAAAATGCTGTACGGCAGCCAAACAACATTTCGGGTCGAGGGTAGTCCTCCCATTGGACATTGCTGCCAAACGGAATTTTGTAAGAACCTTGGGCGTACCGAAGAACGGCGTTTACGTTTTTTCACTTGTGCTGGGGATGAACTTGAAGTTCAGCGCTTTCGCCCTGCAGTTAGGGGATCACCGGAGCCTGACTGAGTGCGTATAAGGGCACTCGCTGATGTGGCAATGTGGCTGGTGAGGACAGGTGTGGACGATTCAGAGGGCAAGGCACCGTATCTCCGCGTTTTGTTTAGTACTATGCAAATAAGTAACCGCCTAACTCCGGCCATGCCGAGGTCTCCCGGTAACCCTTTTTCGTCTCAGGCTTGTCTGATGGTCCAACTTTTACATAAATCCAGGTGTGCTACTCCTCGAACCTACTCCTCCCAGGTGGATGCAGGTAGACCCCTGGGCCTTAATGTCCTTAGCAGCTGCTCAGCGTCAGAGTTTGAAGTGGGCGCGACGTCCAGCACCTCCAAAATGGTGCAATAATGCCGTAGTTGCGATCCAGGCTCTCATCGCGGACAGAGGTACTGATCTCTGCAACTCATGTGCCTATATACTTCGACGGTTCATCGAATCATTTCATATCTTTGACAAGTAACTTGAATGCGACCTGGATTGAAAAGCGGCGGCCGCACATACTTAACCGCATAGATGGCGGATATCGATGCTAGTTATACTGCCAGTAGATGCATCGGCCTAGAACGCTGTGCCGAAATGACCAGGCTTCCATATTACACTAGTGATGAGTCCAAATAAACAATCCGAGAGGCATCTCCTTTCCCAGACCACTGGCACCCCTTCTGATTGCCGAGTGCAGCGGAGGAAAGAAGGGCTATGTCTCCTCCATTTGGAAGTTGGACCGTTGTACTGCCATGAGTCGGACAAGTTGCTGGGCAACACGTTTTCGTATCAAAGTGTCAGTCCCGTTGAGTGATGCCTGGGTCGTCTCAGACTCCACCTGCATCCAATCATTATATCACTGGGGTACTGCCACTCGCCGACAGCTTGTGTCTTTCCGGGAACAACCCCAGAGTCTCAGCAACTTGAAGTATAATCAGAACAGAAGCATGTATGTGGCGTGGCTGAAACTCAGAAGATGATGGCCCACCGCATCATTCAAGAACGCTGAGATGAACAGCGGCCTCATTGGCTGATGGCCAGAACTCTACGGGACGCTAAAAGATCCAAATGCGGATTGATTGTGTTTTTGCTCTTCCACTCCAGTGCAAACCAGATTTTGAGACTTTCGCGAGGACTACGCGAGGCTCCTCGAGGGCTCCGGAACACCGTTGTACGACACTTTGTAAAACCTCCACCTAAAGGGCACAAGCGAAACACCGATGCCCAGACGAAACTTTTTGCCTCGGCTAACGGTGGTGGTTCCGGCCGGCTCGATCCGACCACGCGCCATTCTGGTATGGGGCAGTGTATGTCGTGGGCATTCATTTTTCTTCGACATTTGGGTCAGGGTCGAGGTGAACGACGACTCTGTGTTCATTTCGTTATCTGTTTCCCATCGCGCATCGTCATTTACTGAACACCTTACCGCTTCTCTCATCTCTCGTGCAATGCCCTTTGTTTCTTTGCTCAGGATCTATTCAAAGTCGCAGAATCCATCCGCTATATATTTATTTAAGTAAGTAACGTTCTGAAATGTACTGGGGTTTTATTAGTACCTGCCGCCTAGATTTGATTTATCAGAGCAAGCCTGGGCCAACAGACAGTTCGGCCCTACTTTGGCGTGCGCAAGCTTCAGACGGTATGTCACTAGTTTGCTCAATATTAGTAAGTTGGACGACGCACCGAGTCTGGGAGGAGATTGAAGAAGCATTGCTTGCAGCTCAACGACCACGCCGATACAACCAACCGCTGGTCGATTGCATGATGTCACGTCTAAAACCTTGTTTCGCATGGTAGCTCAAGTATGCGGGGTGGCTTCCCCGTTCTCAGCGACACTGGACAGGAAGTGAGCATCTGATTTCGACGCACATGTTACGTTCCGGGAAAGTGAGTACGACGGCGCTTAAGCAGTGCCACTAACAGTTATGGCTTGCTGGAGGTCGTTCACGTATCACGCTAGGTTTTCTAGATCCTTTATGGCAACCTGTTCGATACAAGGTCGTCTCCAGTGGTGATGCTGTGATGTTTTCGGACGTCACTGGAGCTATTGGACTAGGTGCATAGGTTCGGGGGGACACCGGATCGTTGCCACGCGTTTCTTGGCCGCGCCCGTAAACGCCACATCGACGCTGTGTGATCGGGTTGACCCATCGGGGGTGGATGGGGAGGCCGATCAAAGTAATGGCATCATGTGCCTGGGGTTCTCGATTCTCGGCCTCCTGTTACCTGTAACATCACTGTGAACAATTTGAAAGGTCCGTTTTTTTTTCTTCAATATGGGTCGCTCGAACTAATAATTTACAGCAGAGTTACCCACGGTGACAGATCGGACAAGGGCTGTTCACCCTTATCCAACGGCGTCCAAGTTCTGGCAATGACTGCTCGGTGGGTGCCGATGATTTGATGAATGTGTTAGTCCAAAGAATTGACTGCTCTACGGACCGGCGATTGATTTGACGAGCGATATTGTTATCAGGTCGGAAAGAGTGCGATTCTTCACGTGCCACGGTTGGTTACGGTGAAACGAGTTCTGACCCGAAGTGGTCACGATCAAGTGCGTCGCGGACGCAAATAGTTGAAAAATTGAACGGGAGTCACCCTACTCGGCCGTCGTACGATGATATTTTCTAACCGCTATGGACTATCTTTGAAGGCAGTTCTGCATCGTTTACCTGCAACGAGAGCCTTCGCGAGCGGATTTTTGATTAAGGTAAGCCACTTGCACTATCGACACGCTTCGTACTCTAGCTGGCCCGTCACGGTAGTCCCTACGCGACGCCTGTCGTGACTTTCCGTCTGCCCCAACGTCCCCAAACGAACCTCCCGCAGAGCGAAAACATCAACTTCCGACACTAGAGGCTCAATGGAATGATGCCTCGCTGAGTGATTATCCCGATCCCGCTGCTCAGGCACGCACCAAGTTGACGTCCCTCGGGTACGACTCGCGTTTGTTTTGGGAGCAGAGGATTGTATGGGGACATCAAGATGCATTTCGGTATGATCAGTCTTGTTCCCACTTACTCTCGTACTGAATGTTTGTCAGACATGTGAACAATGCCCAGTACTGTAAGTCCAGCTGTCTGCCTTGAGACACACAAGTGATCATTATCCTACACCAGTCAGGTTTTTCGAGGCGGTAAGAAGTCATTGAGATCAGGTTTGGTTAGATTGCCAACTTCCTCAAGGGGCGAGTCCAATGGATACTCGAGGTAGGGAATTTACTGGGCGGCAAGGAACGTGCACAGGCCATGCTTTCAGGGCAAGGCATCTCCATTATACTGAAGTCCATCAATGTCAACTATAGACGACCCGTCACGTTCCCGGATACTGTACGTGGATTCTTCGGCGTTCGAGGAGTTTCTAAATCGAAAGCGATGCGTACGCAGTTACTTGTCGGACACAAGACAATCGTGACCCAGAGCCGCACCGAGTTCATTATGGCAGCTGTGGCTTATTCATATACTCAGCAGGCAGTCGTGGCGGACTCGGAAGGGGTGTTGGTGTGGTACGACTACGACAAGTTGAAAAGGTGCGATCCAGGTGCCGAAACCTGGAAGGTGCTAAAAGAGGAGATGGCCTCAGAAGTACGAGATGGAGGGCAAGCCTCGTCGGGCGATAGCAAGGGCCATTGAATGTGCGATAACCTGGTAGAAGGATCGTGAAACATCGTTGATTAGATAAGCACAGTTTACGGCCGGTGTTTGTTAATGCTCGCCAACGGGGGGGTACGCGCGTCCTCTACCTTCACCGTCTCAGTCACTTCTTTGTCCTAAACCACAATCATCACCTGTCCAATCTCAATCAGAATGGCTGATCCAAGTGGCGCACCACCTCAACCTGGGCCGAACGACACCTCGACGGCTATCCTCCGTCCAAAGAAGTCGTATGTGCACCCTTTCGTTACGCATCCTTTCCGATCTGACGTACGCTGTAGTCCGAATCGTCTCATCGTGGACGAAGCGTCTTCAGACGATAACTCTGGTAAGTATTTTGCCGTTTATTGGGCGTAGATTGTTGTTTGAACGCAGTCACAGTTGCGACCCTGAACCCCGCAACAATGGAGACCCTCTCGTTGTTCCGAGGTGACACTATCATCGTAAGGTACGTTCCCGGCCAAATTCGTCTCGCATCGTGGTGCTCACCATTTTTTACTTCTCGTAGGGGAAAGAAACGTCGTGATACAGTCCTCATCTGCTTGTCTTCTGATGACGTCGAAGAGGGACGGATCCAGTTGAACAAAGTCGCGCGAAACAACTTACGCGTGAAGCTGGGTGATCTCGTCAACGTCCACCAATGTCTCGACATCAAGTATGGAAAGCGAATACACGTCCTCCCCTTTGACGATTCCATTGAGGGCCTGAGTGGTAATCTGTTTGAGGTCTATCTCAAGCCATACTTCCTCGAGGGTATGATTCGATCGTTTTGAATGTACATCACCCCCTAACTTGCTGGTAGCCTATCGCCCTGTCCGCAAGGGCGATACTTTCCTTGTACGAGGGGGTATGAGAACTGTGGAATTCAAAGTTATTGAAACCGATCCCGCCGAACACTGTATCGTTGCGCAGGACACTGTTATCCACACAGGTACGCGTATTACGTTCCTTCAGAGAACCGTGCATTTGACTTCACCCTAGAGGGTGACCCGGTCAAACGCGAAGACGAAGAAGCAAACCTGAACGACGTTGGTTACGATGACATCGGTGGTTGTCGAAAACAAATGGCGCAAATTCGTGAACTCGTTGAACTACCGCTTCGCCATCCTCAGCTTTTCAAGTCCATCGGTATCAAACCACCGCGGGGCATCCTCATGTACGGTCCTCCAGGTACCGGCAAAACTCTCATGGCTCGTGCTGTTGCCAACGAAACTGGCGCTTTCTTCTTCTTGATCAACGGTCCGGAGATCATGAGTAAGATGGCTGGCGAGAGTGAGAGTAATTTGCGCAAGGCCTTCGAGGAGGCGGAGAAGAACTCTCCTTCCATCATCTTCATTGATGAAATCGACTCGATCGCTCCCAAACGTGAAAAGGTTTGCTTTTTATTTTCTCGTTCTGATGCATGTACTCATGTGTTCCAGACGAACGGAGAAGTCGAGCGCCGTGTCGTGTCTCAGCTCCTTACTCTCATGGATGGTTTGAAGGCGCGATCAAACGTTGTCGTTATGGCGGCCACTAACCGGCCCAACTCGATCGACCCTGCTCTCCGTCGCTTTGGTCGTTTCGATCGTGAAGTTGACATTGGTATTCCCGATCCAACTGGACGTCTGGAGATTCTTCGTATCCACACTAAGAACATGAAATTGGCTGATGACGTCGATTTGGAGCAGGTCTGCATGTATTTTCAGCTAAATTTTACTGGAATCTGAGCCTTGTCCGACACGCAGATTGCAGCTGATACCCATGGTTATGTGGGTTCGGATGTCGCTTCCCTATGCTCCGAAGCCGCCATGCAACAGATTCGAGAGAAGATGGACCTCATTGATCTCGACGAGGACACTATTGACGCGGAGGTCCTCGACTCGCTTGGCGTTACTATGGATAACTTCAGATTCGCCCTTGGCACTTCCAACCCCTCGGCGCTTAGGGAAACCGTAGTTGAAGTGCCGACTGTCACGTGGGACGACATTGGTGGTCTCGACAAAGTCAAACTCGAACTCCAAGAAACTGTACAGTACCCTGTGGACCATCCCGAGAAGTTCCTTAAATACGGTATGGCACCATCGAAGGGTGTGCTATTCTATGGTCCACCTGGAACTGGCAAAACATTGCTTGCCAAAGCCATCGCCAACGAATGCAATGCCAATTTCATCAGCATCAAGGGTCCTGAACTACTCACCATGTGGTTCGGTGAATCAGAAGCCAACGTTCGTGACGTCTTTGACAAGGCACGCGCTGCCGCACCTTGTGTCATGTTCTTTGATGAGCTTGACTCTATTGCAAAATCACGTGGAGGTTCGATGGGGGATGCAGGTGGCGCTGGCGATCGCGTGCTCAACCAGATCCTTACTGAAATGGACGGTATGAACACCAAGAAGAACGTTTTCATCATCGGTGCTACCAATCGTCCTGACCAAATTGATCCCGCCCTCTTGCGCCCCGGTCGATTGGACCAGTTAATTTACATCCCCCTCCCTGACGAAGCGTCGCGCCTATCCATTCTCAAAGCTCAGCTGAAGAAGTCCCCCGTGGCATCCGATGTAGACCTCGCCTACCTCGCCAGGACGGCACACGGATTCTCCGGCGCTGACCTGACCGAAATCTGCCAGCGTGCTGCCAAGCTCGCCATTCGGGAGAGCATCGAAGCGGACATCAGGCGGCAGCGAGAAAAGCGCGAAAAGGAGGAGGCTGCTGGGGAAGACGCTGACGCCGAGATGGACGAGGAAGAGGACGACCCGGTGCCAGAGATCACCAAGGACCATTTCGAGGAGGCAATGAAGTATGCGAGACGGTCCGTGTCCGATCAGGATATTAGGCGGTATGAGATGTTCGCTCAGGTATGTTTTCTGATTTTTGCGTGCCGGTAGGGTTCGCCCATGACGTACGTCTGAGCAGAACCTTCAACAATCGCGTGGATTCGGAAATAACTTTAGGTTCCCTGAGGGGGCTGGTCCTTCTGGGCCGACGTCGGCGCCAGCTGGCAATGCTGGCTTCCAGGACGAGTCCCAAGAGGACGACCTGTACGCCTAGAAGTAGTGCTCGTATTGCTCTGGTGTCAGGACAGAGATAATCTGGAGCCTTGACACGTGTTTTCCCTTCCACTGGCGCATTGAATGTCGATGTTACTCATGTCTTGTAGTAATCCGTTTCTTCGGCATGTGGCAATGAGCGCAATCTAGACAAACGAATGATGGCTAGCAACTAGGTCGTGGATGTAGAAAAAATATAGTCCAGTTATGAGAATCCTTCTACCCTTGGCGATGGGTAGCAGTATCTCAAATTTCCAATTGAGCAGGAGAACACTTAGCAAGTGTACATGCGCTCTACCATAACGTGGGAACAAGGGCCTCAGCCGAATAAGCTAGACATGGCTTGCCCACGGTTCGCCAGAAATGACCGAACCTGGTTCCCAGACTGCGAAACGTAGCACGCATCATGCCGCAATATTGGTCCCCATTCCCGCCCTATATACCGACATGCGATGGCGAACACGCGCCATGATGTTGAGGAACTCTGGGTCGTGATAATCTTACGGCTGGATCGAACTTAGCGGCGATAGACCTGTGCTCCGCTTAGATTTGGATTTACCTGTGTTTATGGACCTGTGGCAACAGCGCCCACCTGCCATGAGATGATATCGATCACTGCGGTCCCGACGTCAACTTGAAGTAGAATTGCGAAATGCGCTTGCTGACAGCGCCTTACCGACGACTCGGCGCGCAGCTAGTTTGTAATTCGGACCTCGAAGATTCGAAGAGCCATAATATTCTATGTACTCGTTGACACGTAAACTTAAAGCTGATTGGAATGCAGGCGAAAGCGGTCTATCCCAGCTGTAACGATGAATTTACCTGCGTACTTCGTATCGTACTGTCGACCGCGTCGAGGGCCAGTACGGCCATGTCTAGATTATCCAATATGGAAAGCTTGGCATCATAGACGGGGAATCAGAAACTGAGCAGATTATGCAGCACGAGGCCCTTCTCGCCGGCCACAGGTATGACTGGCAGTCCGTACTTTGTCTGCTACACAGCCTCGTCGAGTGGGCCGGGCTGTGGCAAGCCAAAATCTGAAATCCGGAGGATAAGGTTTGTAATGGGACGGTTGAAAGGCTGAGCAGCGCGAGCGGTGTCGACTCTGAGACTCGGGCTCGATGGAGCAGTGGGCATGGCGGCAAATGGAATTTGGCTGCCACTAGGAGGTCGCCCTGTCTCGCTCTTCATCTCACCCTCACCCAGACAACTTTTCGCTCCAAAATCAAAGACATCTGTCTTTACGCTCTCTTGTTCTTCTGATGTTTCATCATAGACTATTCGCTCTATCTGCCTCCTGTACCAGGGCCTGTTGGGGTACGCATCCGAGGGCGGCCGCGATATGCGGGGCCACGGTTTATGGGGCCAATGATCACAGCGGAGGTGACCCGCCCCGTTGAAAACAGCACCTCGCCACCAGGTGCACGATGGCGTGAGGTGCCTGAGCACGCCAGATGGGGACGGACCTGTCAGACGAGACCTAGGTCAGGAAGAGCCCGGGGGGCCTGGAAAAGAACAAGACTCGCCGACGAGACTGCCGACCACCGCTGTAAACGTTCGAATCATGAGCGACTCGGACGCGCGCACGGCACCAGCGGAGACGAGAAGAAAACGTACACATGACGGCACAGGCGACGCCCATTCGGGCTCTGTCGTGCGCGCGCGTCAGATGCCGTGAACGAACGTTGAACGACGACTCATCCTATTTCAAAAGATCGGGGCCTGTTAAAACTACCATGGGCGCCCACAACGCCCGCCTAGAGCGAGTTAGTGCGACTGCGACAGTGTCATCGTGGGTTCTTGGTCAGTACTAATGCATATGCAGCTTGAAAAGACATACAAATCCCAGTGAAATAGCCACACACTAGAATGCCGAAACACGGCGACACTGCACATCGTGTGGAGTCAGAACACCCCAAAGATCATGACACTACAGCGCAACAGGACCGCAATGAG
Organism: Strobilomyces dryophilus; assembly: GCA_038089955.1. NCBI lineage: Eukaryota > Fungi > Basidiomycota > Agaricomycetes > Boletales > Boletaceae > Strobilomyces > Strobilomyces dryophilus. Next base: position 1,213 of record JBBPLT010000648.1, on the reverse strand, counting down.
CGAGGTGATGACATAGGAGTATCCGAGAGCTGGCCGAACAAGCTTGCCGCGTTCATCATCACAAGCTAAGGTCCAATCTTCGAATCAACTCCCGAGGTGATGGAAAAAACGACGTTTGAGGGGACGCAGACCAATGGAACAGAGGGAACGGCTAATTTTCTGCCTACCTAACTTGTGACTCTTGACTTATATACAGTGCGTGGACAAAGCAGTAGGTAACGGTGACATCTGCGGAAGGTCAGGTGCTTGTTTCCAACGTCGACACCGATTCGGAGGTCGCCTGGAGGGCTCTGGATCGTCCAGCGAGGATGCGTGCCATGGCGACGAAAATTGCACATCCGGGTGCAGCTGCGATCTGTGGTACACGGGTGGAACGGCAAAGCGTCGACGGACAGCAGACAGTGAAAAGTGAAAGTGCCAAGCTCGGATAGATCTGGCGTGAGGAGTACCCACACCGACGTACACAATGACAAAACTGGGCGAGTGGGCGTGAGTGGGCAAGGTTTACCGTGCACCTCCAAGTAAAGGACGTACATATCCCAGCGAAATAGCCATACAAGAGACTGAACACGACGATGCCCGTCACCGTGTGAAGACCAGCCATCCCAAAAAGTATGACACTACAGCACAATGTAGCAGTGATGAGCAAGGTGGGGACGCGGAAGAATCCGAGGAATATGGTGCAGCTGAGTTGGCCAAAGAAGCTCGCCGCGTTCATGATCACTAGCTAGAGTCCAATCTCGGAGTCAGCCTCCGATCCGTGAGCGGGCAAGAAGGAAACCAAACCGAATAGAACGAAAATGTGTTACTGAGACCGTGTCGCACGGCATCGAGCTGGAGGTAGAACAAAGGATAGTAAGGCGCTATGGCGAAAATGAAAAAACTGCACAAGTCACGTCAACAACGGGATCATTCAAGGGGCGGGCTGCGACACATGCAAGGCATCCAAGGATGTACGCACTGTCTCGGCTACACTTTCTAGCGGCAACGAGAAAGTTTGCGCGAGATTCCGAAGATTTGAGCCTCGTTCGCATCAGACAGGCGATCAATAACAGCCCGCTGATGAGGGCAGCGCTGGCGCGAACGCCGTTTGTGAAGCCGAGTTGGCCATTGATCGTGTTGTTCAACATGATCGGGTGCATCACCGCACCAAAATAAACGCCAGAGGAGGCAAATGCCATGACTTTTTCGCGGCGCTTATCGAACCAATGGG
>JBBPLT010000647.1:0-15956 GCA_038089955.1 Strobilomyces dryophilus | reverse complement strand
GGCAGAATGGATGCTCGTTCGTTCAAGATCGTGATCGTCGCCGTCGGTACTGCCTTCGAGAAGTGTATGGAGAAGGTCCACGAACGCAACGCTGAAAACGGAGGGCGTGGCCTCGGACATGGTTGCACTGCTCTGCGTGAAAGCGCATCGAGGGGGGAGAGGGTACGCGATGCCTCTGGAGTGTCATGGACGATGGCCTGGGTCTCGTAGGAGGGACGTGTGCCGATAGGGCCTCCTGGGAGAGGGAGCGGGGAGTTGTTCTGTGTTCGGGGAAGTAGGAGATGAAGATGCTGCTGCTGCCGAAGTGAACTTGTTTCCGAGGGCCACATATCTTGCGCGTTGCACGACGAAGGACTCTAGAAGCTTGATACGGGTGAAAAATGTAGACGAACGTGCTGTGCGTGTGATGACCGTCACTGGTGGCGAAGTTTGATGACTCCTGTGTTTCCAAATTATTTTTACGAAGCATCCATCTCCTGGCAATACGCCATCGTAGGCTCGGGAGCGAGGCAAAGTTGTTATGTGGTGGGATGTGTGGTCCGGAGGAGGGAACCGTCGATTCTGAGAACGTCGGCGAGGACTTGGGGGAACAGATGTTATCGTCGTTGAAGCGGACTTGTTTCTGATGGCAAGACATCTTGCAAACATTTTGCGCCTTGCACGACGAGGACGAAAGGCCCTCTGCAGATCCTTGAAACAAGAGAGAATTGGGGACGACGTGTAGTGCGTGGGATGATCGTCACTCGCGGGGTAGTTTTGACTCCGGGGACTTCTGTGCTAGGGTCATTCGGCGGGGATTATACCAGTTGCGAAAGCTTGTCCACGTCACCGGCGTACTGCCTCTCACCGATTTCAACGGCAAGCTGCCGTGAGTCGGAATGTCAGTCCGCAGCCCAGACTTGCGAAGGCTGAGCCACAGGTTGACCGTGGCGCTATGCTTTAATAGGGCAGGCCTGCCACCAGACACTGAGACACCTCTTTTCGGCGAATACAGTGCTCGTCAAAGAGGGAAGGTGTATAATAATCGCCCCGACGGCGCTGGGATCCGCCCTCTCGCGGCGCAACCCGGCTATACGGCCTTTGCTCGGCCCTCGAACTCTCCTCCAGTGTATCCTATTCAGTACCCGCATCAAAGCATATCTGCGGCGTTTTCTCTCTGATGATGTCATTTCTCTAGTTACGAATCCAACCAGGTGCGCGACTACTCACACAGGCGTGGTGGAAAACTATGGGGAATGCATGTGAACTGACGATCGTCTAGCCATACAGTAACTGTGGCGCGAGGGCACCTTGATAGCGACGCAGAGACTGAAGATAGAAGATACGCTTGTCTTCGAGCCAGCTCTGAACAGCCGTCGCACATTAGGAAGGTCTGTTTTGCCTTACTGGACCACCCTTCATTTCTTGTCATTTCACCAGCGGTATGAGATCCCCAACACGGCCGGATGGGACTTCTTGCGCCTGCGCTTTCTCCAGAAACGAAGTGAACGTGCGGCAGCGGCGATAGACGCAACGATCGGAGGACGTGCCGTTGCGGAATAGGACGTTCCGAAATGCTTCCCTCGACACAGGTACACTGTCGCCCCAGCTTGGACGCGTTCATGAATTTCCCGATCCACGAGATTAGCTGTTCGACGAACGATCTTTCGAGTTCCTGTGTCAGATCGCTGACGTCGAGCGGTGTGTGGCTCGGGAACTGTATTGTCACTTTCACAGCAATGTGAATCCGTTTGGCGCTCGACACCGATGGTGCCGATCGCTGTTTCTTTCCGTGGGCGTCGGCGCTTTCGAGACGTGGTACCAGTTTTGAGTGTATAAAGACGACCGGTGCGCCGCCCTTACGATTGCCGGGGTTGAGAATTTGAGTTTGGGTGCGTGCCACATTCGTTCGAGTGGCATCAGCATTTCAAGGGTGAATGATCCTAAGTCTGGTCGATCCCTTCCGGGTTGATAAATAGGGCAGAGAGATCCGTAGGAGCAGGTTGGACCCGGAGCACAAGCGAAGGGATGATCCTGGATTGGCTGACCAAATTCGTGGTCGCTGACTAGCTGTGCAGGAGAGCTGATGATTATGGAAGTGGGAAGGATGGGGTTATCGAACACTCTGGGGCGCAATTATGGCATTGGGTTATCGCTTGCGCCGGCAGGCGGGGTTGATTGAGCGCACATGGGTACTACTTTGTAGTTCCGCGCGCAGTAGATTACATACATATCTCCGCTTCGATCTTTCACTATGTATAGGTCTCATACATCAAGTTCCGGTTAGTGGCTATCCGACGGGCCCGACTAAACAACAGCAAATGTATTGTGCCCGCGATCCGCTGGACGTAGTATAAAGGGACCTTTCGACTTCAGATATTCCATTCTCTCACCGCCTGCCACACTTTTCTTACTTCCTCATACATACTTTATACCTCATTAACTACGATCCAATGATAGCGTCGATAAAATGGGTTTTCTGTTGCGGCGTAAATGAGGTTAGTACGTTTGTATGATGTCCGACTCGGAGCCAGCTTACATTTTCTACCTCGAGACCCCGTCCATTGCGTATGTGTACTTCCAAATGTATGAAACGGTCCACAGGTCTGATATTGACTCTGAATCCAGTTCGCCATCTCCACCCCAAGACCCACTTCCAGACAGTAACAGTATGAGAACCGTGACCTCAGCCTCAAGACCAGATGTAATGGTTGCGTATGTGTACTTCCATACGTATGAAATAGTTCTCAGATCTGATACAAAGCCACAGAGTCATGGGCATGACAGGCACTGGTACGTTCGCCTCGGTCGCATTACACATGCCTTCTAGACCGACTCCTCCCTTTCTGTGTGCTAGGAAAATCATCGGTGAGTATTCGAGAGCAGAGCCGCACACAAGCTCACATTGTATGGATGCAGTTCATTCGGCTTCTTAGTGGCGACGAGAGCATTAAAATCGGCCACGGACAAGATCCAGAGACAGCCAATGTCCAGACGACTCGTTATCAGGATGAAGCCACTGGTCGCTCCGTTACGCTCATCGACACACCTGGTTTCTACGACTCTGACGACCCCCACGATACGGCGATCCTTCAGATGATCGTAGACTTTTTGAAGCCCAATGAGGGGTAAGTGTGTTCGGATTTATTGCCGCTCGCATCAGGATGTCCAAATCGTCTTGGATTGGTAGAGAACCACGGAAACTCGACGGGCTCATCTACATGCACAACATCTCACTCCCCCGGCTCACTGGTGTTCACCGCAGAAATCTCAGGGTGTTCCGGTCCCTCTGCGGTGACGAGAACCTAAAAAACGTCCGTATTGTCACTACGAACTGGGATCGCGTGAGCGAAGCAGAAGGAGAGGCGCGGGAGAAAGAGCTGCAGACGGTCCAATTCAAGGCTCTTGTCGACGCCGGTGCCCGCATGCAACGCCATTGTTTCGACGACAAGAAATCTGCTCACCGAATCATCTCGGGGTTCTTCTCACTCGAACCAGTCACGGTGCAGGTCCTGAAGGAGCTGGAAGACCCGGTGAAGAAGCTGGAGAATACGTCTGCTGGGGCTGCCCTCGATGAAACGGTACAGCAGACGCAGAAGCGCATGAGAAGAAGGGGACAGAACCGCAGAGTCGATAAACTGATGAATGCTAGGACAAGAAGTGGATGAAGACTGCGAGGAGGACAGGAAGATGTTGGCAATGACCCCTTGGTGGAGCTCGCATAATTGTATATTCTCCGCTTACTGCTAAGCCCTTGCTTATATGTCTTTGAAATTATGCAGGAGATACACGCAAAGTAGATAGCGGGATAGATAACGCAAGTCGTGCATTACCTTATACTTAACATATCCTTTTTTCATACTTGTGCGTTTGGCGTACGCATTGGTATCATAGCTTCTGCAGGCCCAGTATGCACTGTCGAATTTTCGTTTCGCCTCCAGAACAAGCCTTGTGTGAAAGCTTAGAGAGGGCTTAAATGACAATTCACCTGACTCTGGTGGCCAGACCACTATCGTCGATAAGCAGACGCAACATGCAAAGGGACATAGGAGACAGCTCCACAACATGGTCTTGCCAAGTCTGCGCCATCGCAAACACTAGGTTGAAAAATTTAAGTAAAATAAACCGGAATGACCGACACAAAAATCACGAACGCCCCTGCCTCCTAGCACTAACACCTCACACCTCGCCTCCCCGCCCGCCCGACCATCCCGAACCCTTCGCGCTCGTCCGTGGTGCCTTTGAGTAGGGCGACACGGAACCTCAGTCCTGTCCGATGCGCCCCGATGAACGGACTCACAAACTCGAGCATGAGACGGGAGGCGTACCATGAGCATGCGAGCGACATAGCACCCGAGCGTATCAACACGAGCTTAAGTTAGAGGCCGACAGCTTGGTTCGCGAGCCATATCGGATAGGGCTGCAAGCCAGCGTGGTGGGCATCGAGTTGGCGTCTGTGCTTGCCTGCGCGCGTCAGGATGCCGAAACTGGCCTTGAACAATCTAGACTCGCAGCTCAGGTAGTGAAGGGGTCAGCCGGCTTTTTGGCAAAGCAGAGGGATCCACGAAGCCGATATCTGCGAGAGGTGGGCTCACCAATTGGAAGCCACCGCTCCGCGGGGGTGGGACGGGCGTGGGCCGTACCAGCAGTCAGATGGGCCCGTGGACGTGCGCTCATTCGCCGCGTGTGCATCGACCAATCTGATGCGATCGCGGCAACCCCTCCCCTTCGCGTGCTCATCCGCCTATTTTGTGCCCTTGCAATACATTGCGACCACGACGCGACCACGCTCGTCTGCCCCCTGTGCGTCCCTTGTTCGACGTGACTACGGCAACACTATGGCAATCGCGCGCCCGGTCCGCGGGGACCGTGTCCTCGACATGACCTCGTTTCCATCCTCTGTCTCAGGGTGATTAGTGACGTCAATTGACAATGCCGGGGTTCGAGTGGAAGCAGCGTCGTCGTAAATCGGACGATTCCAGGGTGGGGGCGCTACGAGGAGACGTGAGGGGAACGCGGTGAGTGATGGTGGGGCACAAGGAAGGGGGTGATGGTCGAGCGGTTGCACTCGAAAGTGGCTGCTTGTTCGAGTTGACACCACCCGCGTGTCCATTCAAGTCAGAGGGTTAGCGCTCACCCCTCGTGCCACGCCCTGTCTTTTCGAGCCGCACACGCACCGCACATTGTCGCCGCCTGCACACACCATTCATGAGAACGGGCGCCTGGGCTCACGACGCGAGCGAGCGCCCCGACTTGGTACTCAAAAGGGAATGGTGGGAGGCGAAGATGTACCGAATCATCGGAGTGCGAAAGACGATCATGCCGAAGAGCCGGACTTTTAGAGCGGTCAGGTGTGCCTGAAATGCCCACAGTCCGCTATCACTCATACAATAAATAGCTATCTGAATTCTTACCATCGAGCCCGTGTGTTCGTACGAAGATTAGAATGGAAACTTGCGGGATCGCATGTTCCTTGCACGCAACAATACCTCGAGTTGCGTTCCCCCACTACTAGAGGAATGGAAGCCGACTAACTGAAATGGCTTTCGACCGAAAAACCTTCTGCGGTGCTACGGCATGGCATGAATGAAGTAGGGAACGAGTTCAAATACCCCATTTTTCTCTCACCACTTCCCACAGTTTTCCAACTTTCTCCTGATACACTAGCAATATCGATGATCGCTACGATGCTTTGCTGCCACGCAGCTAGTGGCACAAATGGGGTTGGTACTTTTCATGATGTTCGACTCCGACCCCAACTCACCATTTCCATGTCAGGATCACGCGAGCCCAGTGGCCTTAGCCTTAAGACCAGAGATAATGATCGCGTATGTGTACTTCCCAACGTATGAAACGGTCACCGGATCTGATACAATGCCACAGAATCATGGGAACAACAGGTACTGGTGCGTTCGCCTTGGCCGCATTGCACATGCTGTCTGAACTCAGTCCTCCCTTTCTGGGTGCCAGGAAAATCATCGGTAGATATTCGAAAAATTTTCCACGCACAAGCTCATACTGTACAAATGTAGTTCATCCGGTGTCTTACCAGCGACGAGAGGATTGAGATCAGCCATGGACAAGATTCCCAGACAGCCGATGTCCGGACTACTCGTTATATGGATATGGCCACCGGTTCCTTCGTGACACTCGTCGACACACCTGGTTTCGATGACTCTTACGGCGTCTCTGACGTGGAGATTCTTCGGAGAATTGTAGATTTTTTGAAGGGGTAAGTGCGCTCGAGTTCTCTTCTCACGCCGTTATGATCATCTTGGACTGGTAGACAACCTCGGAAGCTTAATGGGCTCGTCTACATGCACAACATCTCACTTCCCCGGTTCACTGGTATTCAGCACAAGAATCTGAGGATGTTCCAATCCCTCTGCGGTGACGAGAACCTCAAAAATGTCCGTATTGTCACTACGAACTGGGATCGTGTGACCAAAGCGGAGGGAGAGGCGAGGGAGAAAGAGCTGCAGAGCAACCAATTCAAAGCTCTCATCGACGCCGGTGCCTGCATGCGCCGCCATCGTTTCCATGACAAACAATCTGCTCGCAGAGTCATCTCGGGGTTCTTCTCACTCGAACCAGTCACAGTGCAAATTCTGAAGGAACTAGGAGACCCGGTGAAGAAGCTGGACGATACATCTGCTGGGATTGTCCTCGTCAAAACGACACGAGAGATGCAGAAAAAACTTGAGGAAGAGGAGATGGAATTGCAGAAACAGCTATACGAAGCGCGGGAAGACCTTAGTCTACAGGCCGAATTAGTTGCTGAACTGGAGGAACTCAAAGTACGGATGAAGACGACGGAGGAGGACAGGAGGAAATTAGCGATGCAGTAGCCCAGAGTGCGAAATCGAAGAGAGATGGATGCAGCGGGCTGCATCTGAATCTATGGTTCCCTACAGTTGTCTCTTTTGGTTTTCGTACACGTCCACTTTTGTGTATCGGTTTACTGTGATTGCTTATTACATTCACTTCCCGAACACGCATCGTATGAAACCTTGCGAGAGGATCGAATAACTACGTGAGTCTAGACCACGATGAGCGCGAGTAGACCGGGTGACGGTCTACCAGGAATGGCGAGCGGCCAACAGCAGCGTACAAAGGCCCTGGATATGAAAGCCTGAGGAGCCGCACGGAGCAACCAACAGATCTGAAGTTGGGCACGACCCATGCCCTCGCGTCGAGCCGCATCGCAAAGTTGCCGTACGCCTTATACGGGCGTCGGAACAGCTCCGCCACGAGGAAGGGAACACACCAGAACGTCCTGCGCCTTTCAGACCCTGATGGCGCGCTTCCAGAATGCAAGGACGCGTTTCTTTGTGCGTCTACGGGCTTGGCCTGGCTCTGGTCGGTGGCGTTCCCGCGATCGCGATCGTGAATGGTGCCGAATATGGCTTCGTTCATGCCAGCGAGAACGTGATCTTGACTTGTAGCGACTGCGCTTGGCAGGGCGTCGAGAATTGTTCGAGGAAGATGATTCGGACGAGTAAGGACTATCGCTGCGACGACCTTTTGCGGTCAGTGGTCCGAACCAGAGGATCACTTCCAGAGACGTACAGCGCTGCGACCTCTGCTGGTTTCCATGCAGCTACCGTCACCCCGCTCCGAAGATGACTGAACAAAAACCGACGACAGAGGGATGGGATTATGGACCGACGTTTCCGTGGTTTTCGCTGGGTCTGTGAGCGTGGTGGGGACGGAGCGCCCACAGTCTCTGCATCTGTGTCCCGCGCCGTATCGCGCAGGACGATGGCTGCTTCGTCGAGGAGAACGAAATCTAGGCTGACTCCGAGTCGTCCTGGTTATGTCGGTCTGACGTCGCGTTTTTCATCAAGTAGGAGCCGCCCAGAACAACCACGTGCGGTAGAGCGACCAGGAGAGCGGCCGAGGTGAGTTATGAGAACCGTGCAGAGAAGGAAGTGGGCCCTCATCCCTGCGTCGGTGATATTGATGGTCTGGCAAACGTTGAGGCACAGTGCCACCGCGGTACTGAAAGTTTTCAGTCGAAATGCAACTGTTCCAACTTACCGGCCAAGTCCGAGTCTACATAAGTCGATCACCATCTACTAAATCCTGATTCCTTACCCACTATGATGATGTCTTGTCCACACTGCACAGTAACAGCACATTGGAACTGGTTGTTCGTTCCTTGCTATGATCCGTCTCACAACTTGCCATCACGGGTAATTATCGCGTTATTCACTTTGCGTGCAGTCTTATGTCCGTTACGGATCGATGCTTCAAAGTATCACAACTCTGGCGCAGGAGAAGACTTCGAATATACTGGCCAGAGACAAGTGCTTTACTTTACACATAATTCAACTGATCAATCTATAGAGTATTTTCCGCTAGGGGTACGCGATGTCCGGGCTGGGCACCCAGTGTTCATGAATCGCTTCTGTTAGATTCGTCAGAGTAAGAACAATGGGTTTTTTGGGGTGAAGTTGTGCGCTGACGTCGTTGCTTCTCAAGCCTCTCGACCCGCTCCTTCTCTATCTGTACCGCGACATTGCTAACCCGCATGAGCGGCTTCCGGGACTTCGTATTTTCTGGGATGGGACCTTCGAGCAGATCGTGCAGCTTGGATATCAAACGACCCGGTCCCTTGTCGCCCTCCAAAGGATGCATTTCTGCTTCCCGACGGTCGAGCTCTGCTTCCCTTCGCCTCAGTTCCTCTGCTTGTTTGCGCAACTCTTCCTCTTTCCTCCGCACGTCCTCCTGTCGTCTGCGTACCTCTTCCTGTTTTCGTCTTGCCGCCTCATACATTCTCTTGACCTCCTCCTCCTTCCGCAGCGCTTCCTCTTCCCTCCGCCTCGCTTCTATTTCCCTCCTCTTCGTCTCCTGTTCTCTTTTTTTCGCTTCTTCCTCCTTCCTCCTCGCTTCCTTTACCAGTTTCCTAGCCTCTCCATCTCGCATCGTAGCTTCCCTCTCCTTTCGATTGACTTCCTCCTCCCTTCTCAGAAACTCTGCCTCCTTGCTATCAGCCTCGTTGACATCAAATTCTGTCAGTTCCTCCGACCTCCGAACCCCCTCGCACTTCTGCTCTGCTACCCTCTTCTTTCTGATCTCTTTCTCCAGTTCCGGCTCCTCTGTCTCTCGTGCCATTCCCTCTGCCATCATCACCGATTCACCCCTATGCAACCATTCCCCGGTCGTTTGTAAATGCCGTCCGACATAACCCTGGCTCCGCCAGCCCTCATTGTCGGGTGCGTCGTCCGATTCGTCCTCAGCGGAGTCTTGGTCAGCGGAATGGATGCTTGTGAGTTCGAGTTCGAGATCGCCGCCGTCGCCGCCTCCGAGAAGTGCATCGAGGGGGTCCGTGAACGCAACGCTGACGACGGACGGCGTGACCTCGGACACTGTGCTCGCACTTCTCCGCTGCGCGAGCATGACCTTGCGTGAAAGTTCGTCGAGGGGGGAGGGGGTACGCGATGCCTCTGGAACGTCATGGACGATAGCCTGTGTCTCGTAGGGGGACCATGCGAGGAAGGGGCGTACGCCGGCGGGGCCTCCTGGGGGAGGAAGCGAGGGAATGCTGTTCTGTGGAGTGTTGCGGGGCCCCGGGGAGGGAAGCGGCGATTCTGAGAGCGTCGGCGAGGACTCGGGGGAGTAGAAGATGAAGATGTTGTCGTCGTTGAAGCGAACCTGTTTTCGAGGGCCAGACATCTTGCGCGCTGTACGACGAAGACCAAGGACTCTAGAAATGTGAAACGGGAGAAAATTGCAGACGACGTGCGGTGCGTGTGATGATCGTCACTAGTGGGGAGGTTTGATTCCGGGGGACTCCTGCGTTAGATCTCGAGTGACATTCGGCGGGGGTTCCCGATTATACTTACAAAAGCATCCGTCGTCGGGGCGCGGCATCCGACGGCGGGTCGGAATTTAGTGAGTCGCATCGCCTGGCACATAGCTGATCAAGCTTTCAAGGTGTTCGGAGGTACACCTTACGGCATCAACAGTGCACAGGTCGTTTCATTTCACACCCGTTAGCCTGCTCCCAAAATACCATAGTGAAGCTGTCATCGGCGGGGGGAGCGACAGGATCTCAGGTACGTACTAGTACTAGGCGAGATTCGGCGACTCAACACCACCACTTTTGTGTTATCACGATGAAAAAACTTGGACACAGGTGACCATGACCGAGATTTAGCCGCGTTAACAGGGTTGTGAAGAGCGACATAGCGCGTCCCAGGTCCCAGGTGAGCGATTCCACGATGTCGTATACCTTGCTTACAGGGACGTGCTGCGATTCAGACCGATAGATTTGCAATGTTCGACCAGGACCCAACGGCCGCCGCCGTGTGTCGGAATCATGACGTCCGCCCAAGCCCCAACTGGGCCCATCGAGTTGTGAAGGACACGTTGTCCACGGCACTACGACATCGTAGGGCCACTGCCCGCCTCTTTTCGGCGAGTACAGCACTCGGGCCAGATGTGACTCTGTTCACAAGGTGTAATCGGAAATCGGAGCCAGTCTACGCGGCCTTTGCACGCCCCCTGGACACTCTTCCGGTGTATCCTATTTCAGTACCACATCAAAACATCTGCTAGTTTTCCCACCGACAATGTCGTCATTTCATAGGTTCCAAGGGCATGTCGCTCTAACTAGGCACGTGACTACTGGTGAGGAGTGCACGTGAACCGTACAGCGGCACACTTGATAGCGACGCAGCAACTGAGGATAAAAATACACGCTTGTCTACGAGCCAGCTCTGAACAGCCGTCGCGCATTGGGAGAATCTGTTTCGTCGTACATTGCCACCGTCACCTCACGCTGCGCCGGCCTTGCCCTCCTTTTTTGTCTCCCTTGACACTTCTTTCTCAGGCCACGGCGGTGTCTCGCATTGCTTACCAGATCCGCCGGCCAATGGCCCTTGTTCGCCAGATCGTGTGATCCCTTCGCCCCCTCTGTTCGTCCCCTTCTTGTCATTTCGGTTCACGAGCGGTATGAGATCCCCAGAACGGCTAAAATGGCCTTTCCTGCGCCCGCGCCTGTTTCCTGAAACGAAGCGGGCGTACTATTGCCGCAGCGATAATAGACGCAAGACGGGCAGAGGGCGCGTCATCGTGAAATCGAATGTTCCAAAATGCTCCCTTCGACACAGGTACGGTGTTGGATAGACGTCGAGCGTGTGCGGCTGGGGATTGTATCGCCTCTTTCGTGGTGCTATAACTCGGAATGCGTTTAGCGCTCGACGCTGGTGGTGTGGGCAGCCATCTGTGCGTGTCGGGGCGCTCCCATTCGCGAGAGACTCGCATCATTTTCGGCTGCCCGTCCGTTCGGGAAGGACGTACCGCTCTTTTGCATACATATGAAAGACGACCAGTGCGCCGTCCTCTCGAATGCAAGAGGGTCGAGGGTTTGGGCGCCGCGTCGTGCTACATTTGTTCTGCGTCATCGTTTCCAGCTAAGTTGCAGATGTGCTAATTACGCCTCTCCGAGCTTACCAAACTCTAGAGGGCGGCTCAGATCAGCGATCCGCATCACGCATGGTGCCGTTAGAGCGCGGTCAGCGCCTGATACACCTGCTTGGCCTCCACTATGTATGTATAAGTGAAGCCTGGCATCCTGCCGTGAGCGAGAAGCTTCCTCCCAGCCGCCAGTCTCATCTAGGGTCACCGCGCCTGCATCTCGCAGCGCCGGTCTTACTCCCCCATTGGTCGTGAGTGGTGGCACCTGAACGGCCCAAGACGGGGCGCGGACGGGGTAGCGGTAGTTCCTGATGGGTGGTTTTGCAAGCTCGAAACCGCGATCCCACACTACGACATCCCCTTTCCCTGATGTACTTACTGTTCGGCCCGGATCCTTGGAGAAGAGCGACAGATGCGCGCGAGGCAGGCGGACAGACGGGAGGCTGCTCCATCCTCCACTGATTCAGAAGGACTGCGCACTTTCAGGGGACTCGGACCGGCCCTCACAGCAATTTGCATTGCCGTTCACGCATAGCGATGTCGAAAGCGGAGGTTCCGAGTCGGCCTTACCCGCTCGCAGCGGCTTCTTCACGGATGTTCCCGTCGCTTGTCGCTTATTGAGTCAGGAGTACCGGGAACATGAGGACAATGAAAATGTGTACTGCCACTCGGAATTATCCCGACTGATAAGCACTCGGATCTCTCTTCCGACACTAAGTATGTAAGAGCCTGCCGTGCGCAGAACAAACAAAACAGAGTTTGAAATGAAGACTAACGTTACTGACCTTGCTATCGTGCCGGTTGGGTTGGACGTGGGGCTGTCGAGAGCCTTGGCAGCGATGAGAAATTTGAGCATCAGAATGCCCCGCGATCACACACGAATACCAGACTCTGCCACGTCTTGACCAGCACACATGCCAGGCGGACGAAAATGATTCAGCACCACGGGTAGGCTCCTACGACCACAACTCGGCGAATAGCATCTGGCCCTGAGTCAGTTACTGGTGAATGTTGGCCCGAGAATGGCACGCTCGTCACTTCCAGAGACTACGACGTTGAGCAGGAGCAGTATATCATTCATTTCGATGTTTAGTTTACATCATTTCGGCTCAGCGCCACTATAAACAAAACATCTATGTCGAAGGGTTTTGTAGGTAAGGATTGGAAAGTTCTGCGTGCGATCAGTGCACGGGGTGTTGCGAGGCGGTCCGTATGCAGGTGGCCCGGGCGACCGGTACGAATACCGGCGCCGATCTCCGTGTTTGACCTTGCGCTGTTAATCTCCTACAGCAAGTCTATCCGATGGAAGTTCTGGCTATCAGCAACAATAATGCCTTGCGTCCCGCCGCCAACGGTGAAATCGAGGCCCGACCAACTGGATGTGGCATAAAACCTGCTGTATGACATTTCGACTGCAAATATCCTGTTCTTTTCTCACCACCTGCCGCAGTTTTCCTACTTTTCGTACTTCATACCTCGTCAACCACAATACAATGATAGCGTGGATAAAACGGCTTCTCGCTCAAGTGTGTCCCTGCGAAGCCAGCGGTGCAATTGAGTTTAGTACGCTTGTATGACGTTCTACTTGGACCATTTCGATATCCTAAAATCTCATTCTGGATGTTTGACTCAAAGCTAAGCTCGCAATTTCTCCCCTTGTATCCTGTACTGGATGGTAACGGTACGAGGCCTGTAGCCTCAGTCTCAACACAAGAAATAATGGTTGCGTATGTGTACTTCCAAACGTATGAAATGGTCCCTGGATTTGATACAAAGCCACAGAGTCATGGGCACGACAGGCACTGGTACGTTTGCCTCGGTCATTAAACATGCTTTCTATACCGACTCCTCCATTTCTGTGCGCTAGGAAAATCATCGGTAAGTATTCGAGGGCGGAGCCGCACACAAGCTCACATTGCATGGATGCAGTTCATCCAGCTTCTCAGCGGCGATGGGAGCATTAAGATCGGCCATGGACAAGATCCCCAGACAGCCGAAATCCAGACGGCTCATTATCAGGATGAAGTCACTGGTTGCTCCGTTACACTCATCGACACGCCTGGCTTCGACGAGTCTCGTGGTCCCTTCGATACAGCGATTCTTAAGATGATCATAAACTTTTTGAGGCACGAGAATGGGTAAGTGTGTTCGAGTTTTCTTTCCCACTCGTGTCAGGATGTCCAAACCATCTTGCATTAGTAGAGAACCACGGAAGCTGGATGGGCTTATCTACATGCACAATATCTCGCTTCCCCGGTCCACGTCTATTCAGTACAAGAATCTTAGGAAGTTCCGGTCCCTCTGCGGTGACGAGAACCTCAAAAATGTCCGCATTGTCACTACGAACTGGGACCGCGTGACCGAGGCGGAGGGAGATGAGCGACAGAAGGAGCTGGAGATGAACCAGTTCAAGGTTCTTGTCGAAGCCGGGGCCAGCATGCATCGTCATCGTTTCAATGACAAGAAGTCTGCTCGCAAAATCATGTCGGAGTTCTCTTCGCTCGAGCCAGTGTACTAATAAATGCCTGCCGTCTGTGGCCGGAAACGGTCTCGAACGCCCTCGATAGAGTCATACGAACGTGCTTCATATTGCTTATTTCCATCTTTCTTCTTTGTCATATGCCAACTTTTTCACGTTTTCACATTCCCGCTGTCCTATGTTACCTCTGCCTTTTCGTCTTTCTACCTTTATGATCGTCCACGCGCCACTCGGCGCACTCTATTTAGTCTCGCCTGTGTCGCTCCGCACCAAACAGGCCGCTTATCTCTTGTCAAACGATCAAACGACAAACGACGACCGGCAACGACAACCTTATCTCATTACGCGCCCTAATCTATCCTACGTAGGCTAATCGCCATCCCATTTGAACCCGTCTTCCGTTAACGTGTTCCGTGACCTAGACGAACGCAACCTTATACAAACCAGCCATAACGCAGATCGCGAAAGAGCTGGGAGACCCAGAGAAGGATGCAGAAGCGGCTTGAGAAAGGGATGGAATTACAGGGAGGTCCAGGTGAAGCGAGCGAAGTTCGCCTTGCTGTACAAACTGCATTAGCTACAGAGCTTGAGGAACTCGGTTGGCGGATGAAGCCACGAGAAGGATAGGAAGGCCGCGATGCGGTAGTCCAGGATGCGAAGTCGTAGAGAGAGAGATGCAGCGAGCTGCACGTAGTTCCCCATAATTGTTAATCCTTTTTGTTTCGTACTCACTGCAGGTCCGGTCCTATGTATTGTTGAATTCTTGCAGTTTGAAGTCCTGCCGCATATGAAACCTCGGGTGAGGATCGAATGACTACCTACCAACTCCGGTAAACAGACCGCGATGAGCTCTGCTGATGCCGCCAGACCAGGCGAAGGTCTACCTAAAATGTTTAACGGGCAACCTGCGAAGGCCCACACGAAGCAGCGAACGGTTCTAATGGATGTTCAGGTCGAGCCTGCATCAAGCGATCGACTGCAATAGTGAACATGAACGTCGCAAGCGCTATGGACAGGATGGTAGCTCAGAGGTGCGAAGAATGCGCCGAATAGAGTTAGCGACAGCGTTGGCGGTGGCATCCCACTATGTGTAGTGCTGGTGTCAGATACGGTTTGCCTTCACACACAAATGGGATGGAAAAGAGGAAAGCTCAAAGAAAGACAAGGAAAGAAAAGACAAGACTCGAGGGGCGAGGTATGGAAAGTGACATCGGAGAAAAGTGAAACCAGTAAGAAGAATCGTATTAGAAAAGTGATCTTCCAGGCGAGTTGTCAAGGAACATAGAGGAACATAACACGACGATAGAACGCTTACTTCCATAGGGGTACGACGTGGTCGCGGGCTTTCTGCTGAAATTGTCCAATACGTCCTCCATGTGTCATCCCTCCCCTGTTCTATCTGCCTTTGACCCTTGATTCTATTCCAGCGTCCAGCGTCAGACGATGGGAAGGAGAACAAAAGGATCGCACAGGGTCTGACGAGAGGGAAGGAAGAAAAGGGGCCCACAAATCCCAATAATTCTTCGACGCCACGTCCTCGGAAGGTTCTTGATGCCGAGCGCCTGTCCTTGATACACGTACAGCACTCCGGTCTGCGTCACCCCGAGGACGGTCGACACCTTGGCAGAGATGGCCCGCCACGCTGGCGAGTTCCCGAGACGAGAGACGGACCGCGCGTGGTCATGGTTTCCGATGAAGACCCTGTGGGTGTTTTGGGAAGTGCAGAACGTGGACGGTATCCACGGCGCAGGCGGCCAACTTCACGTGCGCAGCACGCTTCTCCTTCGGGGCTCTGCGAACTTGATTCACGGGGCCAGAGAGCTCCATGATATGGCAGGCGCAACAATATCATTCACAGCGTTCGCCTCGCAGACGCTTGACGTCGTCGAAGACTCGAAGCCCGTCGTTCGCCGCTAGCAAATACCAATGGCGAACAGCAGACAACATGGTGAACAGCGAGCGAACATGACAATGGACTTATTCGCCAGCACTGCCTTGCAGACGCCTGGAACTCTTTTCCAAGGGCTGAATCACTACCAGATAGGAACGTTCCGGCGCAGGGAACGAGGCAATC
>JBBPLT010000646.1:0-15993 GCA_038089955.1 Strobilomyces dryophilus | reverse complement strand
CTGCTGGAGGGTTCGAGGGATAAAGTTAGGCTGAGTTTTAAATTCACGTGATGTACTAAACACATTCAAACAACCGTATTAGGATGCCGCCCTCATACCCTCCAGCACAAGGATGGGAAGGAGCCTGGGCTGCACTTAGCATCGTGCGGCGTTTGGCTTCGGTCCGATCGCCGTCTATACAGAGCGATTGCAGGGTTGCCAGTGAAAGCGGATCCTCACGGCGTGTCCTTGCTCTACGACGCCCCGTTCATGCACAACTATGGATCACTGTTCTTCCTCTGCTTGTCTTGAAAATTTCCAGTACGTTTAAACCGACCTGTCTTATGCAGATGCTTACCCAAGGTAAGGATCACCATGAGTTCGTTATATAGCACATTTTTCTTCGCACCTCCAGGGACCACGCAAGCCCAAGTGGAGACTGGGTTTTCTGTCTGGGGCGGAGAACAAAGCTTAATACGCGGTCGACGACAATGAAATCGATGATGTTTGGAATCGAAATTGGATGTATCACGAATAGGCCAAATACTCTGCAGTGACGCATGCACAAGATGTCGCACACGCGAATCCCCTCCATGAAAGTTCTCGCCGTTGGTACTCTCATTACAACTGTAACAGGGCATGAAGGCACCATTCATGCGAAGTAACTTGGGCGTCAGATGCAAGCCGTACGTGCGTCACACGAAGGAAGAACCCGTCGCCCTCCAGCTGACTTCTCGGCTCCGAGGCCCGCCGCGTGCGACATCGTTGTTTGCTCTCAGCATGACATCCTTTGCGATATGGATGAGGAGTTGGAGGACACGGCAAAAGTAGTGGTCGCGGTCCAAGGATACATCACAAGTGTGATGTGGTTGGGGGTGATTCCGCGACAACCATTCAAAGTCGAGCGTTATCCAGTGGGGGAGATCGGTATGGGATACTTACGATGGGGACGGCATGTCCATACAACGGTCACGGTACGTTGTTTCGTCCGGAGGACGACGACGTCGAGGGTGAACGGAATGGGCTTTACTGTCTCTGTCGAATTGGTCGAGGGGCGGGAACGACAATGCACATGCACCAGCGAGAAAGAGAATCACTCCTGTCTCTGAATCGGAGGCGTTTCCATGTGCTGTGTTCTCAAGAAAAGGTGCTAGTAGAAGTTGATCACGAACGGGTTCGACCGAGTCTTCTCACGATCGAACAAAGTCAATTTTCCGTACATTGAACAAGAACCCTGTGGCCCGATCGTCCTGTTTTCAAATGAATGCAACTGTGCATCCAACTTGATCTTCTCCGAGCCAGATGGTGCCGCCTGGGCCGAAAAGGGGGGTCTCGAGACCATCGTTGGTGCTACACCGAGCCGTAGCTGACAGCCGACAACGACATTTCAAGTTTCAACCCGAATCCCGCGCTTTCGGCAACTTATGAGGGCTCTCCGAGGCGCATGTGCATCTACAAGAGCTCAGACGTCAGCACCATTGATCCCCTCCTGTTCGCAAGGAGCCGGAACATGCTGTGTGAACAGGGCACGAGGACGCCGAACACCTTATTCATCTGATATGAGGTTTCTCTTATTCGCCCCGTCTTCTCTGACCCTTATCCCAGATAGGGAGTTTGAGCCAAAGGTATGGAGTGAGAGGCAGCAGACTCGATGGCCGACGCTTGATGCATCCTTTGAGATCGGGTAGTCTAAGAACCCGAACATGCATGGGGCATGTCTGTTCTACCAGGGAAATAAGGCGCAAGCACGAGGCTTTCACCAGACTTGGATGTTCACTTTCAGCGTATTTGCCACTCTCCATGGTGGGCTCGCAGGGACAACACGAGATGCCGTTTTGTTGAACGGCAGAAGGTGGGTCCACTCATCTCAGTGCTGAAGCCCTTGCATTGAATCCGACTCTAATTAGAATGCATGAAACCGTGTTCGGATGTGGGTCAATCTTCGGCATGACGCGAGTGGAATGGAACCATGCAGATAACCGCCCATGAACCACAGCATGTAGGAGCCAACCTTAACCGCATGTCCATGCTGTGCGATAATCGGTCATACTCGACGATCGCATCGAGTTGACATCCCTTTTTAGAAATTTCGTCGTCCGCATGTCTACGCATCGCGTATGGCCTGCAGGCGATTGCCAAAGAAAGAGCGAACACTCTTCAGCCCCCTTCCTGTCATCATTCCCTACTTGTCGCTCCTCTTTATTTCGCACAGTTCTTCCAAGGAACCAGCACAAATAGAATGAGCACTGACAGTTGCCTGCCACGCGATGAGACATTCCGTAGCATCTGGAGCATCTTGGGGAGCTGCGCATTGACCTTGTTGCTTTGCTTATGGCATACGGTCCATCTGAACATTCCGAAAGCCGAGTGGAGAGCATCCTTCTTGTTCGAGGCTTTGTCCTTCCTGGGGTCCCTTTTCGCCCCGGAAGTGATGGTCGTGATCGCCAGCGGAGAATGCTGGGATGCATATAAGAAAGTCTTACAGTTTCGTGGTACGTCGTCTTCGACTGTGATATGGGCGTTGGAAGCGTCTGACGAGGCTCGGAACCGTGTCAGAGAAAGGGTATAATTGGTCGATGACGCACAGCTTCTTTGCGGAATGGATGGGCGGTTTCGTCTATCGCAACAGTGACGCCGCAAGAGACGACGCCGATCTACCGACGATCGATTCGCGTACGTTCCTCGAGCATTGCGAGAACAACAAGATTGCGAACCCATTCATTCGAGTGAAACATATCAGGGCTTTGGGCAAGTCGGATTGGCTGGGAAAGGTCATCCTTGCTCTCCAGTTGTTCTGGTTCGCATTGCAGGTCGTCGTCCGTGGTTCGGAGGGTCTCGCAATCACGCTGATAGAATTGGACACGGTTTGCATGGCTGTGCTCTCGCTCTTTGTCGTTCTCTTGTGGTGGCATAAGCCACTCCGCGCGGAATGTCCTCATGTTTTCTATTCGACTCGGGACGTTGACCCAGAAGAACCTCAACGAGACGTGGACGTATCGTTCAGCACGACTTCCCATTCGTTGTTGATCGGGAATGAGCGAAAAAGGGCCCTGTACGTGGTTTTCACAGCATAGGCTGCCGACGTGACTCATTGTATTATGTAGCTCGAAGGCATGGAGGCCTGAGCCAATTTTCCCGGACTGGTTGACAGTCTGTTTCACCTACAGGCACGAGGCTGGCGACGAAGAAGTCCACGCCAAGTTTTCAGACGTTCGTATCCTTCGAATCTATATTCTATTCCAAGTGGATTGACGATCACAACAGGCGAAACCTCTGTCTAAATTCGAGAAAACGATACTCATGAGCGACGAGATGAGTAGCGCCGTCCCGACTGCCGCACTCTCTCTCGCCTGGTTGATTCTCGGCCTTCTCCACCTCATCGCGTGGCACTTTGAGTTTCCAACGGGGGCAGAGAAGATCTCGTGGCGCGTCGCATCGCTCGTGTTGACAGGGAGCTCGCTAGTCATGTTCGGCGCGTGTGCGATGGATGCCAGGAAAGACGTCTGGGACCGGAACGCGCCAGATTGGGCGAGAGACAAGCTCGCTCTGTCGTTGTGCATCTTCGCGGGGACTATGGGCGTCGTGTCTCGAGTGATGCTCGTGTGCCTGGTGCTCGCTAGCCTTCGTGCGTTGCCCTGTTCTGCCTACCGGACCGTCTTCTAGACTATGTGCATCCCTCGCCGGTAGACTGTCGCGTTTTCTCGCCGTATGTTTGCGTAGGGTGATACTCTCGGATGAATGTAGTCTTTGTATCGCTTGTTCTTCATAATGTAGGGGTTCTGCTTTGTTCACCGGCCTGAATAGTGCCAAGATGCTAATCCTGGAAATAGTAAACGAACAATGCTGATGGAGGACCAAGAAAAACGAAGTGCTAACAACGACCGACCTTGCGATGGCTTTCGATCTCCTCCGTCGACACAATGGGGGCGAGCAGGTGAATGACTCGGATCAGTGTGGAGTCTCGATGCAGGATTGGTCGATGGTTGACCCTCTCGTTGATTTTTCGTACGGTCGGCAGCCAAGTCAGACTCGAGGGCGAGGGCGAAGACCAGACGCCAATATAGTTCCCACGAGTCGCCGCGACCTCTTCCTCAATCAAAGTCACTCTTCCTGTACTACTTGACTGTCTCGTCGAAAGAGCCGGCAAGTGTGAACGGTCGAATGTTCCTCGTCATTGGTCGAGACAGATCACAGAGCCGTCTCGGCACCAAGGTCGACCTGAAGCCTGAACCTCAATACATCCCTTTTCTCCACTCTCGTCGGTGTCAGGAAACACGTGTAAAGCTTGCTCGGTTCTTGCTTAAAATTGGCACGGTGGATCAAGGGTGCAATTGGGCGGCAGAACGGGCATCTCGCAAAGGTTTGACGTTGATTTCCGCCCGACCACCTGTGCGATAACATTTGGTCCCCTGCCTCTCTACAGGATTGGAATTTACGTCTTCAGCGTCACACAGGAAGTACGTTACGATCAGCAGGTGACTCTGGGATATCTGCCATGGGGCCAACGCATTGGACGGAATCGGATAGGCTCGCGATTGGTGGGGGGGATGTAGAGTGAGCATCGATTTCACATCGATGCGCGTGCGAACCAGGAGACAATAATGACAGTCTGTTGAATCAGGTTGTCTACCCCATCATATATGCCGCGTCAAGAATGGCCCTGGTGGAGGCGAGGTCATCGCCTATGGGTATCCTCATCGTAATGATGAATCACAGGAAGTAGAAACTCCTTGATTCACCCATCCGTACTTGGCGGGGATGATATTAGGTGACGGACAGAAAAAGAAAGCTGAGGCGGCCCAGTGTGTTCTCCCCCCTCCGCCTCCACTCTACTATGATTCCTCGCCTATTCGCCATTCTCTGCCTTGTCCACCTTGCCCAAGGTACTAGCACCAATACGACAAGCACTGATAGCTGCCCTCCGCTCTCCGAGACGTCCCGCAGCATATGGAGCATCCTGGGCAGCTGCACACTGACATTGTTAATCTGTATATGGCACACGATCCATTTCCCTGTTATTCCGAACGACGCTGGCAGTCTGGCAGTCTTCTTGTTCAAGGACATATGTATCTTAACGTCCTTTTTCGCTCCTGAGGTATTGATCGCATATGCTAGTCAGGAGTGGTGGACTGCTCGTAAAACGGTCGAGAAATTTCGTGGTATGTCTCCTTTGACAGTAAATATGTTCATCTGGAGTGTCTGACAATTCTACGTCAGCCGAAGGGTATGAATGGTCGATGTCTCACAGCTTTTTTGCTCTGATGGGAGGTTTCGTGTATTGCGATGAGCGAGGCAGTTTCCATGCCCTCAATGCTGATGACTTTTTGCGGCGTTGCCAGCGCAACGAAATCAGGAATCCTTTCATTACGGTCAATGATATCAGGGACAGAAGCAAGTCGGATTGGCTCGGGAAGGCTGTTCTTGCCCTCCAGCTAGTCTGGTTTATGCTTCAGGTTATCGTCCGTGGTTCGAGGGGCCTTGCGGTCACACTGGTGGAGCTGGATACGGTATGCATGGCGGTACTTTCACTTCTGGTCATCATCTTGTGGTGGCACAAGCCGCTCCGCCCGGATCGTCCCCACATTTTCTACTCTCGTGAAGAGGCAAAGAACAACGAAGCTGGACAAGACATGGAGTCGGCATCCAACCCAGGATCAACCTCGGATGATGAAGGGCAAAAAAAGGCATTGTAAGTGTTTTTTTTTTGGTGCAGTGTACCATTTGCCATGTTAAGACGGCTGTATCATCAGGTCGAAACTAATTGGGATTCTGATTCAGAATGGCATTGGCAACTGACTTGGAGGAGTTGGAAACCGAGCGGCCTGCGCACTCACATGGCGATTTTCGTATTCATTCCGGGGGTGGTTCCCCGGGCGCTGCTGGTGGGACTGATGCTTGCCAGTCTTCGCCCTGCCGTGCTCTTCACACGAGACCGTCGCCTGGACCACCTTCATTCCTCATCTGTAACGTATGTATCAGATACCTTTTTTTCAAGGACATGCCACGTGTATGATATCGCATGCCCTACTCCCTTGCCTCGGTGTAATGCAGGCAACTAGATCATACTTGCACCAGGATCGCCTCTGAAGTGGAGTGGGAACGACGACGCAGCTTAGAGATCAAGGGTGTCTACTGGCTAGAGTATACATCGCAGGTCAGCACATGGACAAGCATGTCGTTATAGGTTCGTCCAAGAATCCACCTCTACTGTATCTGGACCGTACGCACGGCGTCCAACAGCTCGTTCAAAGGAGCCTCCTCCCGCATCCGAGCCATGATCAAACTGTCCATCGCGACCCGTCTGTATTGTTCGCGCGCCGACAACGAGAGTAACAGTCCACCGAAAGGCTGCCGAAGGCGGACGAGCAGCCGAAGCGCCCGCGTCCGCAGATCGAACAGCGCCTCGCCGCGGGAAAAGTCCTGGTCGACGAGCGGACCGATCCACGGATGGATCAGACGTAAACCGCTCGTCCCTGAGAGGTCGGTGGTCGTTTTGATCTCGACGTCCCCGAGCAGGGGCGCCGTCGTACGATACACGTGAATGCCGGATTCAGGATCTAATTCCGAGGGAGAAGCGAGCCCACCGAGCTGGAAGACTATTCCAGGCAGTCTCAGTCGACCGGCGACGAGCGACAAGGGTGGGAGGTTATAGAGACGCTCGTACAGGTCGATGACGAGGGAGAGGTCAGGGATAGATGTACGCAGTGCCAAGACTGTGTGATCCATCTCGGAGGTCTCGATGAGAATGGGAACATGTGGCGGCACGACCTCGTCGTAAACTGTCAGGCTCATGGGTAGCTGTAGTGGCTGCCCGACAGGCCAGTCCACGCGAGGAGGGTCACCTCGTCTGATCGCGTTAAGATATGCTCCAACAGCCGACCGATCGCCAGGTCTCTCTCACCGTACATGATCGGGAGTGCGACACCAAAGATTCCAAAGAGGGAATATGCCATGTCTTCTTCGCGCGCCGTTTGTCGTCCGGACGCCAGGTATAGTTTCTCGCGGGCTCTGTCTAAACCAGGTTGGAGGAGGACCAATTGCTGCGTGGTAACGTTTGTTGCCCGTTCCATCTCCGAGAGGACCACTGGTGATTCCTTGTGGTTGAACACATCAAGTCCGAGGTATGGCTTCCAGTCCTCGGTGTAGAATTGGACAATGCTGGAAGCGACGTATTCTTGGTATGTCCATCCCCGCGTGTTCCAGATGCTCTTCCAGAGACAGCCAGCTTCCTGCCACTCTGAAAAGACGCCGAGGAGGTGAACGATGGTCAGAGATGAGCGACGATACCACCGGAACATGGAGATGATCGATTCCTGCTGGATTCCCTTGTCGAGCTGATTGACACAACATGTGTCGCTCCAAGCCCACTTGAACTGAAGGGCGACCACGAGCCTGCAGAAATTCCGCAGTTTTTCAAAGGCTGGAGATGATGGCAGACCGTAGACCGACTCGTTTTCGACTTGCTGGAATGTGGGTTCTTCGGGTTGCCACTTGTGCGAAAACATAACATAACGATAGAACTTCTTCACCTCTTTCCGAATACGAGAATGGTCAAGCGCCGTCGTCATCGAAGAACGGAGCTCGTCATAGATGGGCAGCTCCTCAAAAGCGGCTACCTGCCGAATCTTGTCGTATAGACAACCAGTCTTGGTGTCGATGAGCACGGTCGGCAAGTGGCGGACGGCCTCCCCGACCTCCTTTCGAATCGCAGAAGTCGCGTCGACGTAGTGATGACGGAGTTATATTTACAACATCTCAAAGAGCCCAATTCCAAGAGAGAGAAATTTACCATGTATTTTTGGGTCGCGTGACTGCTCGAACATCGACAACATCGCCTTGAATACTTTAAACGCCTCACGATAGTGGCCCATGTTGTTCAATGTGGCATATTTTTCTTCGTACCCTTTGTGTGATGATGGGTCGAGCTCGATGAGCTGATACCATGGATCAGCAAGGCACGTCTGACATGGCAATCAACTTGATCCGAACCTCATTTCCGTGCTTAAGAATGATTTCATTAAGGTTTGTCGGGTCGAGTGATATCGCGTCCGAATAATATCGGACTGCCTCAACATGTTTCTTGCTGTCTCTCGCAGCATCTCCAAGACTCACCCATGTCTCCACGCAGCGTTGTCGAAAGTCTGAGCGACGGATGAGTCAGTTCCACTTGCGATCCTACCAAAGTAACCTACCATGTTCCCACTGAATTCGCTCGTCGCTAGCGTCAGTGTCTCGTAGATCGTTCTGCATCTGTCGGAAAGTCACCACTGCTTCCGCGATGTTGCCGACCTCTTCGAGAGCGTTGCAAATAGCACGGTAAATGACAAATCTCGATGCCTCGAGCTAAGCCGACAGTCAACATCTGTGTACGTGCGCTGACGGAGAGCATACCTTGACACCAGCACGCACCGCCTCGTGGGGTGAGGTATAAGTAAGAGTAGCACTCGCCCATTTCGCAAATACGGTATGGGGAGCGAAAGAGCCGAGCGACAGCGCAGCTGCGTAAGCTGTAGCTGCCTCTTCGTATTTTCGGGAGCCTCGCCGCATCTATTCGAAGATTCTGGGGGACGGCATGAAATTCTCATCCGAATCGCATGACGAGACTCACCGGCGAACCACTCAGAGAGGAATCCGTCGTCCTTTATGTACTTGCCTGTGCTGCTTCCTATCTCGAGAAGCTTCTTTGCAGCGTCAACTGCTCTGCCTTGAGCATACAGGGCTTCCAATTGATACTTTTGTTCGTGTACGCGGATCAAGCATCGAAGTTCCCAGTTGGTTTGTTTAAGCTTTGCGTTTTCGTCGTCTAATGGACACGGTCACCGATGGAGTGTGAGCGGCGGCGGCGATGAACGTACTCGATTTCATTTGCAATGAACGCAGTAACTCTGTCTGTGTCTTTTGCTCGTCGACTGCATTTCGAGACTGGCCGAGTTCGCGGCGAAGCTTCTCGATCGTTTCCCTAAGCAGCACATTTTCGTCATCTAATGGACGAGAACATCCAACGGAGTGCAAGCGGCCGGGGAAAGGGACGTACGTAGCAACTCGTTTTTCACCTCAGCCGCACGCTGAGCGTTTGCGAGTCCGCGTCGTTGTTCTGTAAATTTCCGAGGGTTCGCACTGTCATCGTCTAGTACATGTCAGTAATGCTTTTGAAGTGGGAACGAGGCGACTTCAACATACCTGCATTTTTCCCTTGCGCATGAAGGGACCCATCATCCATCTCTCTGTCCTCTAGTAATTCGGAAGCGATGTTTGGCACGTCCCGTGTCTAAGTGAAAGCGAATCATCATCGAGTCATAGACCACCACACGACCCAAAGTTTACTCACGTAGCACGGGGGAAGCATATCCCCCAAGTTGTGCATCGAAACCACGTGCGTGCCTCCGCTGGTCGCGAGGTCATGGGCGTCCGATATAGCCAGAGACCAGACCTCGTCGGTGAGCTGGACTACAGGTCCAATCTGCCGTTTCGTAGTCGTGTCCCACAACGAGACGGACGAACCAGCAGAGGCTACGACGAACGTGCCGTTGCTCGCGACAGCAATGCACTTCGCGTTCACAGTGCCGTGAACGGTCCATTTCGCAAGCGCCGTCCCGGTCAAGGCGTCGAGAGAGTGAATATTGCCGTTGCTGGACAAGGCAAAGAACTGTGTTCCGTCAGTCGACCAGGCGAGGGCGTTGTTCCGAGCTGAGCCGACTTGAACGGCGACGTCGAAGATGCAGCGGCCCTCTTGGTCGTAGACCCGGACAGAGTCACGCTGGAATGTGGCGGTGGCGACGAAACGACCGCCGGGCGAAAACTTTGCCGCGGCCAACTCCCAATCATGTTCCCAGCGCCCGAGGAGTCGGAGTCGACTGGAAGTGCCGGTCGACAGCGACCACGTGCAGACGGTCTTGTCGTCCGATCCGCTGACGACTCTGGTCGCGTCTCGTGAGACGTCAATGGCAGACACCTGGTCACTGTGTCCTCGAATCTCTTGCTCTTTGACACGCCTCTCTGCGTTCCACAGTTGCACCCTGCCCTTTTCGGTCCCGCTCGCTATCCATCTTCCATCTCGCGACACTGCGACGGAGCTGACGAGGCTCCCCGCGTGCATCGGCCCACCCACCTCGCTGCCGTCGTCCACCCGCCAGTGCCGGATCGTCCCACCCCAGTCCCCGCTCACGACGTGCTCCCCGTCGACGAGGAACACGAGGCAGCATACGGTGTATGGGCAATGGACGTCGACTGGTTCTTTTCTCCTTCGCTGAACGGCACTGGAAGAGGAACTTCGTCTGCTTGACTCTTCAGTGCTCGAGAAAGGTCTGTCCTCCATCCGAGTCGACTCTTATGTTTCGTCAGTGTCAATTCGATCGTCCTGTCCGATGCTCACCATCTTTTGTCTGCATATGTGTGTACGAGGACATGTTTGGGGTGTCAGGACAATGCAAGGTTGAACGCGCGGGCATCAGTGAGTCCAGGAGTTGACGTTCATGCACGTGTCCTCTTATCGATTTGTACATCGTGGTCTGCCTCGTGCCATCTCAGCGCTTGTGCTCTCCAATCCACCCTTGACCCATGGCCGTGACAGCTCATCGATGTCATTGACGTCGAAAATCGTGCAGAAGCGCTGGCTGGTCACAAATATATTATGGTGTTCAGTCGCGTCCGTCGCCTCAATTCTATCCAGCGCAGCTGGAACTAGCGAGAGTGTGTTCGATTCCTGTCCACGACGCTTCGAACAACGCCGAGAAGCTTGATATTCATCAATCATTCCCAGCAGTACATCGACGCGGAGCAGCGGAGCGAGACACGTCTCAGCCGTCTACTCACGACATCCCCCCAACCACGCTTATGTCCGCCACGCTCATCCCACCAGGAGTGGCGCTCACGCCCGTCCTGCCCATCCAGTCGCACAAGTGTCTCAACTTCGAGACGAACCCAACATCGATCAACTCGCGTGGGTTGCTCGTCAAGTGATTGAGCACGCACGAGACAAGGTGGAGCGTACGCCTGATTACCGTCCGACAGATTGCCCAGAAAGTAGGGAAGCAAGATGGGTGAGGGGCGCATGGTGCGCGTCTGGGGGTGTAAGTACCTCGCGTGTCATGGGTTCATTGGAAGAATCGAGGCCTACGATGACGCAAGCTACGACTGGATCTTCCCCCATCGAGTCGAAAAGCCGCACTATGTGTGAGTAGGCCGTCCGCGAGCACGACCTTGCCGATCGCTGAGTAGGTAACTATTCGTTCATAAGGCGGTACTCACAAATCTCAAAGGCGAAAAATCATCGGAAACAGCCAGCGCTGCGAAAATGACTCTTGAATCACCGTCCTTGTACGCCACACCTGGTTATTTGCTCTGTGGCGGATGGTCCTTGGAACCCTAAGAACCAACGACTCGAGCACATAACAAAAATATCGAGATGAGTGACTAACCATGAGACCCAGGTCAAACACAAAATGGAGTAGACGTATCTGCGTCCAGAATCATTAAAAGTGCATATATGCAGCTGGTTCACTTACTACCGTCAGTAGCCACCCTCGCTAATGCGTATGTGAACAGCGGGTATGATGATCGAACCGATATCTGCGCCGAGAAATCGGCAAGGAGAGGCGTCCAAGCAGTCGAACTAGACGGAAGGATCAGTTCGAATGCGGGACGACAAGGGACCACGACTCGGACGTACTTCGAACAGATAGGCGAGCGCCTCTGATAGAAATTGAGCAGGATCTGGCTCTGGGCTGGACCGATCTCTTTGATGATTGTATAGGGCGTGTGTGAATGTGGATTTGAGGGATGACCATTGCGTCCAGGATTTGACATGCAGTGCCCTGCCAACAAGTGAAGGCGCCATGTGAGCTATTTTGTCGATGACAAACAGTGACAAACCCGGGAGTCCTGGCACTTCAGTCAAAAACTCAACATACAGACCCGAGCGCTGTCATGGGTATCTCTGCAGGCGTTGTGGGCGTTGGGTGCGATCGATAGGCTTGTCGGCTTTCGTGCACCACCCTATTCTGTTTATCAGGTAGCGATCGGTGGTCCACATCTCTAGGCTTTCGTGATCTCACTCTGCTCGCGCGGATCTCGTCCGAGTCACCTGCAATGCGACACTTTGTACCTGGAAAATTAAATCCTTGTGCAATCGGGAAGGGGAATGAGGAGGGCATTCAGGTCGCTTGGCATGTGGAGTTACGTGCAACGGTGGTCACACGGAGCTTGTCATGATCATGCTTCGACGACTTTGCCTCGCGTCAGCCGCGCAGTGAACAGTCACGGCGCAGGTCTGGGTCTTGATCAGGACGTGGATGCTCATCTGCTATCCTGAACGTATATTATAAGCTGACAACGAGCGAAGTAAGTAAGCCGAAGAAGTCGGGCACGAGTCACGTTCTGCGACGACGGAAGGAAAACGCGTGCCCTTTGCTTATTGGTCTGGTTATAGAGGGGGCCCATGGCAGAAACACAGACCCATCGTGATGCGGCGTGGTTGTGGTTGACAGAATCGGTGCCTGACTGGAAGGGCGGAGTACGAATCATATGTACATCACATGCTTCGTACTGCATCGCCAAGGACTCAGGAGGAGGCGAAGTCGAGCGCTCGAGCTGGCGATGACCCTGGGACACACGCAGCTTCTGCCTCACTATACCTTATGAATTCTATGAATTCTTCTCACTTTGGCACTATGGTCTCAATGACCGATGCTCTAGTTCTCATCCCCCATCTCTCGATCGCGTCGTCTTTGACTTTAGCACGTGTACAATGTACAATTTACCGCTTGTACTTTTAAAAGTTTTACATGATACATGCAATAAACATGGCACCAGACAATGCAACAACAACGAACAAGAATCGCATCTGCATGAATATATTGGCAATTTCAACACTCTTGCACGACACCATAGGAAAGCACGGCTCGCATCAATAATGAAGTGTCATCGGATCATCAGAAGTTGCAGCGCGCCACTCACAGAACTGAGTAGTTATCCTTACCAAATCTCCCAACGCACACGATTCCCACAACATGGCGTTTGTCTCAAGAGGTTGGGTCAGGTCGTCTGAAATGCCAATTGGGTGCCTGGGGGCACTTGCTTGACTTGTATAGTTTTCGACAACCATCCTTACGATGGTCGCATAGTAGTAGCCATTGGAATATCGACTGCGGTCGGGGGGTGCACGGTGGGAGAGGAGGCACATGAAGGCGAGGACATCGACCAATGGCGGGCCTGCTGGCACCCAGTTGAGCCTCCAGACAGGTGGCATCGTTGCATGCGTCGTTGCATCAGCACCAGACAAGATGCATAGGTAGTCCATGTGGGGCATGAAATCAGGGTCGTACTTCGGACGGTAAAAGTTGACATGCAATTTGATGCTAGTAGACAGAAAGTCAGTCGACAGAGGAGGTCGAGGCAGGTGCCTAACGTACCCTCGGTTGTTGTTCTTGACCGCGAGGCGCAGGATATGATGCAAGCCATCCGAGCAGGACAACCTGAGAAGAGACATAGAAACCACCTCTATGCCTTCCAATGCCTGACGACTGGTACAGGGAGCGTCTAAAATCAGACCTTGCCATCCAGTCGAAGATGTGTTGATTGTTTTTTTGGGAACCTCCTGGAAAAGGTCGAAAGATGCAGGGCCACAGTATCTCGTGTCTGCGAAATAGGATGGTAAGGTGTGGAAAGGACCTTCTTTCTTCTCTTCGCAACCACCCGAAAACCAGGATTTGATGGAGTGGAAACTGCCGAAGGAGACTTGGACATGGAGTCACAACTTGAATGGAATGATGTCTACAGAACGCGCGAGTCAATATTGCATGGCAGAAGGGATACTGTGCTCACCATAAGTGAACCATTCGCAGTCAACAAGGGCTACCTTTGATCATACCTCCCCCTATCACTGGACTCTAGACCAATTACATAAGCTAGCCCACCGGCTCGTGAAACTGCAATTGAATCAGATGGTAAGTAGCGACATGAGTACTAATTCAACGAAGGTGCACGATTGTGTTCGAAAGGGTCCGACGGTGGAATCGTGGCACAAGTTTGAGTAAAGGTGATGGCGTATCGGATGAGCAGTGGTGCTCAAGCCAACGAGTCAAACGAGCGCCGGGGTCCGAATTGATGTAGCGGAGCCTGAGGCTTTGGATGGGGTCCAGGCAGAGGTGGTGGATGCCATCGACCAAGTAGCGGCAGAGCTACGGCAGGTATAAACGTGTTCTGTATGCCATGTCTTTCCGCGGAGGGTACTCCGTCAACGATTCATTGGCTCATAATACCTCCGAGTGACGCCCACGAGAGGAGCAAACAAGAGCCAAACAAACCGAGAAGTTGCGACCTGGCTTGCCGATCTGCGGCGGAGGGAGTTCCGAGCTTAGCCGCAGAGCTAAGTCTTCGGACGAGCGGAGTTTGGCGGCAGCTCTCTTTGCTTCCTGCCGCCACCCTCGGACTGCCCTAGCACCACGGGCACCGCTTGCATTCGGCTTCGTCGCAACTCCACTCAGCCAACTCCTGTCGTTCCCTACGTTCCTCTTCCTCTCCGTTTCCTCACCATGGTAGGCCTCAATTTCGAGGCCCCCCCAGACTTCGCTTCCGAACCTTACCGCCGCGTGCGAGAGGCTCTCATGGCCGCCGACGAGGTCAACGAAGAACAAGCAGTTACCCTACTGGAAGATGCCTGGATGATAGACTGAGACGCCCGCATCGCAGCGGCCAACCGCGACAGGAATCAGGGTCAGCCTGCCAACCCAAACCAGCAGCCCCTGGCGCCGGGGCAGCAGGACGAGGAAGCTCCCCCCGCTCCAGACCAGCCCGAACCCGACAAAGCAAAAAGTAAAATTGCTGACTTCGATGAGAACTGCCCCCCCCCCTCTTCCATCATTCCTCGCCCCTCCCAATACGCCCTCTCCAAACTCTCCTCTTATGAATTCGTCGAACTCTGGTACTTCACCAAAGAAGGATGCCTCGAAGCTTCCCAGCACCACCTGACGCAGGCAGACGATGCCTTTGGCATCACCAACAACAATGATGTACTTACGCTCCGACCTGTCACCTCTGTCAAAGCCTCACATCGAGCATGTGCTGATCATGAACTCTCCTTCGCCGACTTCCTCCAAGCCAAAAACGGTTTTATCCATTACACCAGGCACCTCAAATGGCCTGCCAAGCACGTCGATTCACTTGCCCTCTTCTTCTGGAACCTCAAGAACCACCCTTTGTGTCACTCACCCAACGGTGACGATGCTATTCTGCTCTATGCATCGTGCACCCGTCGCCAATGGCATGACGAACTCAAATACAACCCTGCCAGTGCATTCAACATCGCGCTCGTCAACGAGACACTCCTGACCTCCATCGCATTCAAAGTCAACATTCTGGCCCAAGACAAACTATCTCACAAGGTTTGTTCTCTCCCCCCTCCCTTTCCTCCACATGAACTCATCTTTTCTTCCCCTCTACCTTCTCATTGCCTGATGCTGATGGCCCATGTGCCACTTGCATGCACCCACCCAACACATCCCAATGGCCATGGCTCATGCCCCGTCGACGAAAACCCTCACCTTCCCGATGGACGTGGCTTGTGCCCCATCGACGTAATTTTTTCTGATGGCTGTGGCATGTGCCCCATCGATGTTACCTACCTTTCTGATGGCTGTCGCCTGTGCTCCATCGACGTTAAAATAAAATAAAATAAAATAAAATAAAATAATACCTATGTAGGTCGCAGTGATAATTGAGACTCCCTCGTCCCCTCTGTGCTCTCGCAGAACACATCGCCCCCTCCACCAACGCCCAACGGGCTATACCAGCGAGCGATGCTGCAGCTCCCGCTCGCCATCGCCAGCACAGCGTCACTTTCGCCCCTCACAGGCATCGTCCTTTCTCCCCCGATCCCCACCCAAAACCCGCCTGCAAAGATCCCCCAGCGATCCCAAGGCATGCAGATCGGTTTGCCCAACCTGCCTCGGCCGACACCCTCACCGGGTCAATGAGTGCAACAACCCCAAGTTATGGGACGGTTCGGAGGCCTATGCA
>JBBPLT010000645.1:0-16033 GCA_038089955.1 Strobilomyces dryophilus | reverse complement strand
ATTTGACCTCAAATTACATTATGGATTTTAGTACTTTGTATGCCCTCCCTTTGCTTGTATCACTGCCTCAAGTCTTCTAGGCATACTCTCAATTAGTTTCTGACATACCTCAACCTCTATCTTCCCCCATTCTGCCTCAATTCTCTCCCAGAGCTCCCAAACTCCTCTTGCTGGCCTTTCATAACTATTGAGTCTTTTCTTGAGATGTTCCCAAAGGTGCTCAATAGGGCTTAGGTCTGGTGACTGTGCTGGCCAGTCAAGGAGCCTAATCTCTTGAGATATGAACCAGTTTTGAGCTCTTTTGAAGGAGTGTTTAGGGTTATTATCCTGTTGAAAGATGATGTTCTCCTCAGGAATCCCAGAATTCTCCATGCTGGGAAGTAAATTGTCCTCTAGAATGGACACATATTGCTCAGCATCCATCCTCCCCTCCACTTCTGCAAGTATCCCAACTCCATTCCAGCCCATGCATCCCCAAACCATCAAGGAACCTCCTCCAAACTTTACTGTTCCCTGGACCTCCTTGTCTTGTAAAGGCTCACCTGCCTTTTTCCATACATACATCCTTCCATCTGACCCAATCCTGTTGATTTTTGTTTCATCTGACCAAATAACTCTTGTCCAGTCCTCCACAGTCCAGTTCTTGTACTTGAGAGCAAAATCTGGCCTTCTCTTTCTATGTTTGGTAGACAAAAGAGGTTTTTTTTTCTTGACAACAGCCTTTAAAGAAGCAGCCTTGAGAATATTGTGAACAGTTTGGGCAGAGATAGAAGAGGATAGGGTAGAGTTGATGAGATGAGTGGCTTGGACAGCATTGTCAGCCTTTCCAGTGGTAATACTAGAGACAACTCTTCTCTTATCAAGAGAAGAAAGCTTGGAAGGACGTCCTAACTTGACATTCTCCTTTTCTGGAAGGATCTCCTTGATGACTCTGGCCACAGTGGACTTTCCTAGACCAGTCTGGGATGCAATCTGTCTAGCAGAGAGATCAGATTCAGAGAGAACAAGGATATTGACTCTAATAGAGGTGGAAATGGACTTTATAGTATGGTGAGGTTAATTGAAGTGGAACACAGAGTATTTATATTGCCTAGGATTATGGCATTTACATAATTGCACAGCTTGGTAACATAGCAACCATCAATAGCTGTCAAATGCTTATGTTACATATGAGATAATGATTATCAAGTATAGGGTCAAATAAGTGTCCCAATGACACATCATTTTGAAATGCTTGTACCTCACTCCCATGGCAACTAAATCACATGACCAAAGTGGTTCCTGAATGCCAAGAGCAAGTACTTTCATCCATGCTGCAAGCATATTACCTGATTTATTATTACTCTGCTATAAATTTCCAATCTCTTCAAAATGGCTCAATATTGGGACATTTATTTGAGCCACTGTATGTTGTGTTCAACACCTATCAATATTAACTTTGTAGGATAAGTGAGATGATGTTACTGTCAGAATGAATCATTCGCTTACCTAACAACTATACAGTACCTAGATTATATCACAGCTTCGTGTTGTACCATACTTTGTCCGCTATCACGAATAACACTAGCCTTTCTATGGCACACAACTTTTCAACAATCACTAAAGAATGCACAGAAAGTTGGAAGCCATGTCTATTTTAAAAAGCAAGCCAACCAATACAACCAATGTTGAAAGATTTTATATAACCATCTTCTATCAGGAAATTGCCAAAGCAAAAAAGTTATTGAAACTTCCATACTTTGAGTGGGCAGTCAAAGGATCCAGTAACAATGTGATGTCCATTAGGAGAAAAAGAAACAAATCTAGGATAGTTTATGTACTCCTGGAATGGACCTGCTATAAGCTACATTTTATACTCTAATTGTCTTGTCTGTAGAGGCAGAGACAAGGTTGGTACCATCAGGTGAATATGCAATACAGACAACTAAATCTATGTATCCTTGAAATGGGCCTATCTGTTACGATCACTGCCTATGGTCAGCCTTCACCCAAGGGAACAATGGACTTAGAACATTTTCTTTTCTTCTTCTTATCTTTCTTATCTCATCTCTTCATCATCAGGATCAATGGCCTTAGCCTTGCCCTCTGATCTCTGCACCATCATCACTCATTTCACCCTTCGACTTCTCCTCATGCTTGACACACACCCTTGACACAGCCCAAGGCTGTACATGCTTCCATCATGTTTCACCCACATCATGCTTCTCTTCCATTCTCCCACCACCACAAGGCTGTGGTATGCTTCTCTTTTTTGATGCGCCATGACTCATGTTTCATCCCTTGATATGCATTTCAGCCACACCCCTACACCCTGAGGGTCTAGGGTATGAACTGTTATAGATGGAATGCCCTATGTAAACCTATGTAGCCTTTGAACATATAAGCCTAGTGGACAACGACTGGCTTCCCCAGTCTAGTTCACTTGGGTATCCTCCTCCTTAAGGCCCTAGCCTAGATTCCAAAGACTCTACCTTCCCCTCCAAAAGAGTATTGGTTGACAAGTGGTAACTCGAGGACTATCTCAGTCTTAGGATTGTATCATTTGAACTAGACTCTACCCCACCCTCGCCTTACCAACACTTTGCTCATACCTGCTCATATCCCCACGTTACGAGTGCATGCCGGGTTCCTTATGCAGATAGTGCACAAAACTCAATGGAGTTCACCCAGTGCCTATCTGCTTTTACATGGCCCTTAAACCCTTCCTCTCTGCTGATTCACACTTACCCCCCCTCAGGCTTTCTCACCCCTATGAGGCTAGAGTAGTGGTTGCAGAAGGAGATGCTAGGAACACGCTCGCCGAACCAGATGTTGATCGGGAGCAGTTGCCTGAAGGGCACACGTCCTCTCCCTCTCTCACCTCTTTTTCTGATTGGAGCCCCACTCTGCCACTTCCACCCTGCTCCCCTTAAGGGAGCTCAGCTGAGATCTTACACCCTGCCTGTGGGAAGATCTCTCTTTCGCACCGTCTGATGAGCCTGCCTTCACCTTATATGCAAGGTCAGGAGATCCACACTTCCTAGCAAGCATGCAAGTCAACCTCCCTGCCCTGACTGACCAGCAATCAATCATATCCAAAACACCAGAGCCAGGGGAGATCCCATACCAGTATCAGGACCCCAACAACACTCCGCCCCTCCCCCCTTACGTACCTGCTACCACATCATGCCCGCTGATCCTGTCTGTCACTGGACCGTCTCAACAGTCACACTTGAGAGATACCAGCGAATTCATTGCTAAATGAGAGAGAGAGAGACCCTGGAGTTAGAGGAAGCTCCAAAGACCATCAAGAAGCCATGGATTGAAGGACCCACAGTGTTATGCTGGTTGCGTAATAACCTAGCAGTGCTCACTCAAAGTAGAGTGAAGTCTTATAGACAAAGCCTAGTACGTTCTGCGGACTGGGCGAAGAGGCGTTCTCCCTAATAACCTTGGATGAAGGCTAGGGTCAAGAATTCAATAGCATCGGCTAGATCAAACGGTCTCACGCGGGAGTGCGTGGAAGATGGACTAGATTACTATGCTGGTTAAGCGGAGAACTAGCTAGGGAACATGGGAGAAAATACCCGACTATATATACTGGTGAGGCAAGGGGTGGGAACCTTCAGGGTTGAGGGCTCTACTAAATGGGGTGCGGGTGTCCGTGGCTGAAAGGAGATTCAAGGATCAAAGGAAGCGGATCATGGGAAATGGAATGACAAGTCCAGGACTCCGTGTGGAAGCAATGGAAACGGAGGCAGTAGAAGTACAAGAAGAAAAGGTCCAGTGCAGTCTGGCGGCAGTGGCGACGATTCTGATGGTGCACATGGAAGGGCAAAGGGTTTCTAGACGTCCTTCTTGGGTATCTTGGGTAGTCTACGTGTCGGACGAGATGGGGTGGGTATGGAGGAGCTGGAGGTCTCCATAGGGTCATCCTCAAGGATAGAGGTGTCTGGGACGAGGGTCGAGGATTCGGGGATTGGAGGAAAAGAAAGGATGGGGCCGTCCTCTCGAGTAACTGTAACACACAGAACCACACCCCCAAGTAGCCAGAAGGTGTGTCCCATTCAAACCCTTCTGCCAAACAAGAATTGTGTGAGAAGACCAACCCCTCCCAGACAGAATAACAAGGATTAATCTCTGTCCCAAGTGCTCACTTCACAAGCTGAAGCAATATCTTTAGAACTTTTTACATACCCCCCCTTGAAATAAAAAGTTTTCTTATGGCCCACATCATGCTCCCCAGGCCCTGACTGAAGCCCTTGCCATCCTCACTAACACCGATGGGTGGCAACCCTTCTCCAATGCCCTAACGGGCCACCTTGAAGAAGTCGAATGACAAAGACTTCAGTGGCAGGACCACACCAATGCAATGGCTAACAGCATGGCCACCCTCAAACGGAACCTCCGGGCAGCAGAAGCCCACATCACAGCCCTCCAACAAAATGCAGGACCAGTAGCCCCTCCTCCTCCGCCGACAGAATTAAATGACCAGCTATCTAAGATCATAAAGGATCCTGGATAGTTTGATGGGACAAAGGGGAAAACCTTTGAAGAATGGTGGATGAAAGTCCAGATATGGCAACAAGAGAACACCTGCGTACTCCATGGAGATATGGTGGTTAAGGCTGTCCTCTCCCGAATGACAAAAGGGGCCAGTGAATTCACACGCGCCCACTTAAACGCCATCATGGGAGGCATGGAAATCACCTGGGAACAAATGTCCCAGAAAATCATCAAACAATTCCACTTTGCTAACGAGCAAGAATGGAACTGGAAGGCGCTGGCTGCCCTCAAAGGAGACTCAATGACAGTTGAGACATACTTGATCAAATTTGAGACCATGCCTGCATGCAGGGTACACAGAAGAGCAGCTCCTAGAAATAATGGAGCAAACCGCCGACCACTCTCTCCTCAGTTGACTGATTATGGAAAAGGGGAGATACAAAGATCTTGCCATGATGAAGCACGATCTCCAAGAACTCAGGCAGTGTAAAAACCTGTTCGATTACATAAGGAAAGGAATGGTGAACAGGGCTGCTGCTAAAACTTGGGACCCTAATGCCATGGACATCAATGCTGTAAAACACAAAGCCTGGGTGAGGGGACACTCAGGAGTCATAGTAGTGGGTCTTGGATGTGATAGGCTTGACCCAAAAGGGGGCCTGAGGTGTTTGCTGAAGTCCTGGAGGCTCAGGGATGGACTGATGCTTGGTCCGAGGGCATGGGAAACCAGAGTTTGAATAGACTGATCAGTTGGTCAAGTGAGGAGAGGTCGGTGAGGTGTTGGTGAGAAAGGAGATGACTCTCAGATGAAGGAGAGGAGCTAGCTGGGTGTTTGGCAAGTAGTAGGAAGGTAGGTAGAAGCTAGATATATGTGTAAATACTCGAAACCGGCTTAAAAGGGGGTCAGGATGCGCTGGGCTTTGTAAGTAAGGTATGAAAGCCTAAATAGACCAGTCTGAGTGTAAGGTAAGTAGACTGAGATTGTCTATGCAAGACCAACATATGGTCCGGACTGTGGGAAAAAAGTGTCAGTCGACTGGTCTTTGTAGTCCACTGGCCCCAGGTGTTGTAGAAATGGACTGGTGTAAAACAGCAAGTCCGTCTGGGATGACCAAAGTGGTTCCCCTGGCAGTACAAGAGGTCAGTTAGGTGTGGGAGAAGGTCAGTTCTCCTCTAGGGACTCCTGGGGCAAGTGGGAAACAGAGGGGAAGCTCTTCGAGCAGCTCTGAGCAAGAGAAAAGCAGGCCGACGCTTGGGCCGATAGTCTGATAGTCCAGGCCGAAGGTCCAAATGACATGCATGAGCGGTGGGAGGTGTGAATGGTGTCAGTGACGGTGAAAACGGTGGAGAAACGGTCGGTAGAACAGTGACGGTCGTTGGTGAGCAAAAGGAAGCTGGCTATTATGACACTAAGTATGACATTTTATACTCAGCTGAGGCTGAAACTATGAAATGAGTGCGAGAGCGAATGTATGTAAAGACCGACGTCATCGGTCTGCAGACAGTGATGACCGACGGTCAGTGAGTTTGTAATTAGTGCGATAATGCAAGGAAATAAGTCTGAAACGAAGAGAAGAAAGACCAGCCTTCGAACAGAAGGACTGATGAGGACCAACATGGGCCAAGGAAGGACTGATAGGCCAGACTTATGCTCAAGCCATGCTGATGTCACTTGAACAGTCTCTAAGAGTCCGAGAACGAAGTAAGAGAGTCTGGAAATGAAGCAAAACTATGAGTAATGTCCGTAGCATGCATGGAATGGTAGGAAAGGTCCAAATGTAACCTTAGAGACCTACCGGTCTCTACATCTGCAGGGGACTTAGTGACTGACTGTCCCAGTCAGCGAATGTGACTGTGTGGGAGCGAGATAATGCAGAGTTTGAATTTTTTTGTGGTCACATCTCAATAAGTCCGGCGTGTCTTCGCTCTTCCCCCCATCACTTCCCATCCACCACTATGACCAGCTACATTGAGAAGCACCGTCAACTTGTGAGCTGGGGTGTGGCCCATTGGATGAAGCTACAAGAGACATTTCAGGAGGCAACAACTGCCCTCGACATGGTGGTGTGGACCTTGCCAAAGGACGGCAAGGACTTCAGAGAGGAGTAGGATGACTGGGTGGCAAGCTTTGGCTTGGCAATGGTGAGTGGTCAGTGTGTGGTTGCATGGATGGCTGACGCGTTTGTCCCTAGGATGCATGGAGTTTGGCGGCCGAAGCTGCCACTGCGATCGGCCTGGACATGATGCTGGCTGAGGACGTCAACAGCTGCTTCAATGAGGCTGATGAGTGTTTTCGGGTGTGGTCAGCGCGTGGACCGGCTCCAAACGAGGAAGAGGTGGCCCATCAAGAGGGTGATGCAGGCATGTCCAGCATGGAGAAGAGCCTGGGGAAGGAACACGCAAGTCCCATGGAAGAGGATGCGACAGGGGCAGTGACCGACAAGGAGGAGGCAAGGACCGTGGCGGCGCACCTGAGAGAGGAGTTGCAGGCTGACGCTGGGCAGTTCATTGCTGAGCTGCATGCAGAGGCGGTGGTGGTCGAGGCTGCAAGGCGAGCCACATTGTCGGGCACATTGTCGTCGAAGGTAAGTATTTGTGGGTTTGTGGGGTGTTGTTATTAAACAGTTCCCAGAGGATGCACGAGGGAGGGGAAGGCGAGCCGACTGAGGTGAAGAAGGCCAAGACCGTGAGGACTGTGGTGGTCCCTTGGATCCATTGATGAGTGGAGGAGCCAGAACAAGAGGGGGCTGACGACGAAGAGGACACCTGCATGCAGTGCAGGTCCGCTAACCCACCCAAGGAGTGTCTCCCTGGGCCGGGGACAGCGTGCCTTCGGTGCTACGAAAGGCAGATCCGGTGCGATAAGAGTGCGGGCTGAGTGGCGCCAAGGAAGAAGGAGGTTGTGAAGCTGAAGGCCATGACCAAAAAGGGTAAGTGGTCCGAATGTCGTAGATGCAGCTCACTGATGCTTGGGCCAGCGGTCCCTAGGAAGGCTACATGGTCCATGGCGAAAGCGGGGCCGAGCAAGAGGGCGCTGAGCCTGATCTTCATCGACAGGTCTGACAACAATGACAATGTGGTGGAGGCGACGCTGGTCAGAGGGAAGGGCAAGGGCAAGGCGGTGGAGAAGGTTGGGCTGAAGAAGGCCAGCAAATGCTTGGCTCAAGGACTGGTCGAGTCAGTGATGTGGGAGATCAATGCACTCGAGGCGCGGCTGTTCATCCTGTGCGGGAAGACCAAGGCAATGGAGTGTGAGCAAGACGAGATGCTCAACACACTCAAGAAGATCACCGCTTGCTTGGCTGAGATCCCTGAAGTCGTCAAGTCTGAGTAAGTCACCACACCTCCTGTAATTAGTCTGCATGTACGTCATAAATAGTTCTAAATTGTCTATGAAATGCGAAATGAGTGCAAAGTCTGAATGAGGAGAAGCGAAAGAGAGTGTGAATAAGTCTGAAGTGAAGGGAGAGAGATGAGAACATAGGTATTTGCGGGGTACCACCCGACTTGTCTTCGTCGGGCTTCTCTCTTTATCTATACCTTCTGGACGGTTTTTGGTCTGTTTTTCTTTTTGGTTTTTATGATGTGGTCTATGTTGTAAGATGGTTAAACAGCATGGTGTCTCAGTGTGGGTAGAAGTCCGAAGTTACGATATTAGGAGGAGGGGGAGACATGGAAATGATGACTGATAAGGAGAGATGAATGGTGTTTTTGAGATGTTATATTTTTCTTTCTGGATGATTGTTGGTGATTGACAGTTTTTATGAGAATAAAAGGAGAGGGGGTGAGAGTCTGTTGGTGGTCTTTCTATGGTATACGAGACATCACCAGTCTAATCCCAGGGTAAAACAGAGAGGGGAAATAGTTTGTGGAGACTTGGTCTTAGAAGACCGAATTGTCTGGGTCCATGTCAACGTCATCAGGCTTGGGGACATCTTCCCCTGCTAGTCGGTCAAGACTTTCATCATCAAGACCAGTGAGGTCTGTCACAAGGGTAGCAGATCTGAAATGAACATAGTAAGGGATAAGATGGAAGGCCGCGTAGCGCAGCTTGGAGACCACACCATCTAACTCAGCCAGAAGGTATGACCCACTGGTAGTCCAATGAAGGACCACCATTGGACTGAGATACCTCAGCTTCGTCTTTCGGTTGAGTTCCTTTTTGACTCGAGTATTACGAACGAGGACCAAACTTCTGGGGCGGAAGTCAAAGTCCTTGATCCGGTTCTTGAATGCAGTCTCGAAGTGCTTGACAAAGTCAAAGTGGGCCTTTGCAATGTCCTCGCGGACCAACTCCAAGTCTTCCTGACACTTTTGGAGCTGGTGGGCTCACCAAGCGATCAGGTCCGATGGAGTGAGGGGATCTGTTTCAGGGGGTGGGATGAGAAAGGTTGCTTCAGTGATATCAAATGGAAAAAGCGGCTTGATGCCGTGAACCATGAAATACGGTGAGAGGCTGGTTGAGTGAATGATGGTGGTGCGCTCGGCCCAGAAGACTGAGTGAGCGATGGTGTGCCAGCGCAACTCCCCCCCAGTGGAACTTTTGACGATGGCCTCCCAGACATCGTAATGATGCCGTTCGACCACGCTGTTCACCTGGGAGTTGTAGGGGGAGATCCAGATATGGTGAATTCCATACCAGGCGGCGAGGATATCTAAACCTTGGATGAAAGCAGGGCCATTGTCAGTGACTAGTTCGGATATGGGACCCCAATGGCAAAGGAGGTCTTCGAAAATGAAAGCAGCGACAGCCAAACCGTTCTTGGTCCGAAGCATCCGCCATTCTGGGTAAGCAGTAAGGGCGCATCAGGCCTGGATGATGTAGCGATACCCACCCAAGTGGGGCATCAGCATCATGTCGATGTGGACACATCGAAAGAGACCACCAATAATTGGTACGGTCGGTGGAACATGAAAACAAGCAGTCTGGCAGATCTGACACTTGTGGCAAGTCTGAATGAACCACTTGATGTTGTCGACCAACATCAGCCACCAAAAGCAGAGGAGGAGTCTGGTATGGACCATGAAGACACCTTTGTGTCCGAGGTCATCGTGTGCCTCTTTGATGAGTCCGTACCATCAGGCCTCGGGTACCACTAGTTGGTGACAGCCATGTGGCTCTTGATGCCAAAGGGAGCCGTGAAGAATGAAAAAAATGAGTTGCTGAGTTTATGAAGGAGTGGAACTCGGCATCTGAGAGGTCTGTAGGGTGGATATGTGTCTCGAGAAATGAATGGATGGTCCAAAGATGGTCCTCTTTCACCTCAGCCTTTTCAGACCGAGGGATAGAGGGTGAGCCAGGGGGTGGTTTTGGTTTGGGCAAAGAGGATGAAGAGAAGACCGATGCATAAGAAAGTGAAGGCTGAGTGGTCAGAAGCAGTATAATGGTAGTGTCTGAGGTGTGAAGGGGACTGGCACAAAGGTAAAAGGAAGAAGTG
Source organism: Strobilomyces dryophilus (assembly GCA_038089955.1). Classification (NCBI taxonomy): domain Eukaryota; kingdom Fungi; phylum Basidiomycota; class Agaricomycetes; order Boletales; family Boletaceae; genus Strobilomyces; species Strobilomyces dryophilus. The sequence goes on along the minus strand of JBBPLT010000645.1, from coordinate 6,110 downwards.
AGACCGTTGGATGGGAGTATGGTGGGAAATGAAAGAGAGCAATCGTTAAAAAGGGTGGTCGAAAAAGAATATGCCTGGTTGAGCCAATCCTCTGCACCCGAGTCCTCAGGAGGATCTTTGTCAAACAGGGGACAGCGAGAAAGACCATCGGGGCCGGCATGCTTGGCAGTGGGAATATGATGCATTTTGAAATGAAAGAGAAGGATGCCTGTGATCCATCGGTTGATGGTCGCATTTGGTTGTAGGTCTGGGTTGTTAATCATCCCCTGAACGTACTTGGCATCCATCTCGACGACGAGGTTAACAACGCTGAAAATGAAGATGTGGACTGAGCGAAGGGCCCAAAAGAGTCCATAGAGCTTGAGCTTCGCTTGGGAATAGCAGCTCTCAATGCTTGTGAGGCTGATAGAATTAAATCAGTTCGGATAGCACTTGCCATCCTCACCTTCCTGAGAAAGAATAAGACCGATCACAATGACCGAGGTGTTGACGGCTAAGACGACCTCTTGGCCCGACTCGTAATCAAGTCGCTGAAGCGTGGGGGACTTTGTGATCTCGTCCTTGAGACGAGTCATTGCCTCCCATTGTGCATCACCCAATTTGAATGGGATGCCCTTTCAGGTCAGGTTGATAAGTGGTCTTGCGATTGAAGTGAAATTGCGGATGAATATACGAATGACGCCGCAAGTACTGAGAAAGCCTTGGACTTGTGTTACAGTCTCGCACTCGGGCCAGTCCTGGATCTTCTGGACTTTGACTTCATGTGGAACTTGGCCCTTGAAAGTGCACTTGTGCCCAACGATGGTAGCATCTGGGGCCGCAAGGACAAATTTCTTGGCTGAGATTGTGGCGTTAGCGTTTTGTAGTTGCTGTAAAATTCGGTTAACGACGACGAGGTGATTCCAAATGAATAGTTGAATCCCTGGGTTCTCAGGGATTATCTCGTAGGAGCCGTCCACCTGCTGATGGTGCATTGTCTCGGACTTCACGGGCAAGTCGTCGATGAACAGCATCATGTGGTTGGAGATCTTGTCCTGTAGGATAAATGCCATGTCGGCTTGGTAGATTTGGACCTCATTAGTATGGCCCATGGGTAAAGTAGTGAGACGATGTGGGCTGAGCAGACTATTAAAGGTAGTCATGTCTCAGGACTCCACATGGAGCGGACATTGGTCATAGCTGGCGAATAAGCCCATCATGCTGTAGACCACGTTACCCACCAAAAGATTTGGCGAGGTGCTCAACAAATGGTGGGACCAAGGAGTCCCAGATGGTCACAGCGTTGAGGGGTTGGAGGTCATGTACGAGCCAAAGTGTCTTGCTGTCCTGCTTGAGCACGCAGAACCAGCAAGACCAGTAGGCTGCAGTGGACAGTTCATACACACCTGAGGCGATTTGGTCTTTGATTATTTGTATAACCTGTTCCCAGGCTTTTGGGGGGATGGGAATGTTGTGCAGTACCCATGGTGTGTGAGGTACTGTTGGGATCTTGACTGGTGGGAAGTAGCACTCGTCTAAACAGCCTCACTCGGTTGGTACCCAAGCGAAAGCGGTCTCATGCTCGCAGACTAGCCAACGGACCAACTTGAGTTCCTCAGGCCACAGCCAGGTAGCTGGGTCAAGGTCAAGTGTGTCAGCACGTTCCTGAGTAAAATGAATGCCCGGCACGAAGGCCAGTGGGTGAGTAGGGAGTGGTCAAAGACTGCCAAGCAGTTCGTCAGGTAAGCGGCACAAGACGCAGAACTCCTCCTCAAGAGGGGCCACAACTGGCTGAACCTTCTTTGCGACAGGTTTGTACACAAAGGTATAAGTGGCAGGGTCAAAGGAGAAGGTCGAAGAGAAGGCCGAAAGGTGTGTGGGCGAAAGTGCAGTTTGAGTCGAAGATAAGAATGAATACACAGAGGACGAAAGTGGTCTTGCATGGGCTGAAGGTGAAATGGATTTTAAAATTGGTGGGGGATGAAGGTGAAATGCAGTAATGTGGTCGGGCTCTCCCCAACCTCTCGGTGGATCATTGATCATCAAAAACCTGACTCTACGTATTTGATGACGGACTTGTGGTTGGAACACCTTTGTCTGTGCCGGCAACGCGGGCAACCTTCCATCCAAGGACGGGTTGGCATCTTAAACTCTTTGCCCAAGTTTGGGTCACAGAGTGTGATGATCTGGTCCCCGTCAGGGAAGTTGTCAGTCAAAGCGGATAGGAGACAGTGAAAAGGTTGGCCTAGTAGTAGGTCGAAGTTGGCCTGAGGGACAACTTGGACGTGGAGGCAAACCTTGCCTGAGCCAAAGTCGAGGCAGAGGTTTTCGACAACACTGAGTGTCGCCTCAGTGCTCATGTTTGCATTCAACATTGTCATGACGTGGTCCAAACAGACTGGTAGTCCAAGGTCAAGCCATACCTGTTTAGGCATGGCGATGATCTCTGAGCCCGAGTCGAGGACCACAGTGATGGTCCGACCCGAACCAACTACTCTGGCCTGGAGAGACTGCAGTGGAATGCTATGGTGGGCGACGATGAGGCCTTCGTCGTTCCAAAGAACTTGGTCCCCAAATTCACGTTCCACCGCTGCAGGGTCTCGGCCTGAGAGTTCATTGATCTGCATGACGTTGGTCAGTGCAGATATGCGTTTGATGGTCGTTACCTCATGGACATGCTTGCACATGTCCGGGGCGATGGAAATGAGGTCTCGGACCGGTAGAGTTACGTTGGTCTCTAGTACCTGGTCAAGAATGTGCTTAGGCACGGTCTCGTCCTCTAGGGAGAATGAAAAACGGTACTGCCCGGTCAGGGCAGTACCATTGTTAGCAAAATCGGTATGAGGAGGGGGAGCAAGAGGAACAAATAATGGTTTTGCCACATTGGATGCGGATGAGATAGGTGCGGGTGTGGGGGCCACGGTCTTAGACGGTCCAGGTGTTGAGGTGCAGGCCACCTCCACCACAGGTGAGATGATCTTGTCAGTGACCATTGCTGCACAAGGACTGGCACGGTCTGAACGTCGAACAGGTATTTCTATGCTGTCGAATCGCATGCACTTTCCCTTTTCCTTGGCTTTATTGGCCTTAAATGCAGCTAACATGTGGGCCATGTACTGTTGGAGTTTGGGGTCAGCAAGGTCCAGGTCGGTCTCGGTCTCCCAGCTTTCGGCTGGGACCATGAAGACCGACAGCTCGATATCGAGGACTGCATCAGTGTCAGGAATTGTGAGAGAGAGGATGCCCGTCATTATGGTGCTGGGCTACATGACGGTCCACAGCGTGAGCTGGTCAAGACATTCTTTTAGGCACTTGGTGCCTTCGACACAAGGGATGTGCTTCCCGTCAGGAAGGTAGAGCTGTCTGTCGGTGCCCCTTCGGACTTTGCCAGCCATGATGTACTCTGTGATGTGGGGGCAACTGCCGATAAAGTGACCAAGGAGGTCACAAAAGGCACAGTTTTGGTTAGAAGACCGTTGCATTGCGACCTGCTCTTGTTTCACCATGATTGGTGGAGCTGGTGGAGCGACGGTCTGTGGCAACGGAAATGCCAGGCCAGGAGTGGCCCATGTGGGGTAATAGGGTGTTAGTAGGTCAATTGCAGTGCCGAACACCTGAGGCTGAAGAGAAGAACCAGTGAGAAGGAAACGGGCAGCCACGAGAAAGTCAGCGATGGGATAAGGGTCCGATGGGTGGATGTTGTCTTTCTTGACGAGTAGCCTTATGTGGACTTGGCACTGAAGGTCAGCCAGCAGACTGACCAGGAACAGAGCATCCTGGTCCATTGAAGGGAGTTTGGCTGCAGCGACTAGCAGGGCCGAGATTTTTAGAAACTTTCGGTGATACTGGGAGAACTTGGCTAGCAAGTTCATCAGTTTGGAGTTATACTCCTATACTAAATTTTGGAGGTCAGCACGGCAGTAGCAGTCAGTGCCTTCACAATCCAGGTAAAGTGTTTTAACAGCGGCAACAAACGTTGCCCAGACCACGGGGTTCACAGATGCCTTGGGGAGGACTTTCCAGATGTCTGACTTGTCGTATGCTGCGTAGTGCAGCACAGCATGGACTTTCTCACTGTCATCAAGACTGGCAGCTGTGCTCAAGTCATCAACCTGGTCAAAAAAGTGGGGCAAGTCCATAGCGATGGACCCATCAAACTTAGGTGAGCCCCGAGCTCCATGGGCAGGCATAGCGTTTGCCATTGATCTTGGTTTGGGTTGATGGGGGTGAGGTGGAGATGCAGGTTGAACAGGTGAAGAGGGCCGAACAGGTGAAACGGGCCGAAGAGACGAGGTAGACTGAAGAGGCAGGAGTACTTGTGGTCGACAAGCAGGTGTTGGCTGAGATGCAGGGGTAGGCCAAGATGACACTGTAAAACAGCGATCCTCTCTGTGAAGACAGCAAGTGTAGGTCTGTGGGCACAATAGGCTCGACCCAAAGGGGGTCCGAGATCGTTTGCTGACGTCCTAGAGGCTCTGGGATGGACCAACGCTTGGTCCGAAGGTGTGGGAAAGCGGAGTTCAAAAGTCCGAAGGTGCAGACTTGGTCAAGAGGGTCTGGGGAGTGTTGAGGATAAAGGGAGGATGGTCTGTAGGTGATCTAGAGGGTTTTCGGGTGGTCTGACAGGTGGAAAAAGTGCAGGTAAAAGGTAGATACATGTGTAAATACATGAAAAGGCCTTAAGTAGTTGTTGGGCCTTGTAACTAATGTCTGACACGCTGTAGAGCTCAGACTCGCTCTACGCATGTATCCCACCATCAGCCCACCTTTTGGACTTCGCCCGACGACCTCTATCCCACTCCCATGCCCAAAACGCATCACCCACCGATAGTCCGATAGTCCGGACCAATTTTCCCACGGTCCAGACCAAACGTCGGTCCTACCCAGACACCCTGGACATGCCACCAGTCCATTTCTGCAACACCCGGGGCCGGTGGACTACGAAAACCGGTTGACCGATGCTTTTTCCTGCAGTCCGGACCATATGTCGGTCCTCTACAGACAATCTCGGTCTACTTACATCTCGCCCGGACCAGTCCATTTAGACTTTCTGTACCTTTCTTACCAAGCCTAGCGCATTCTGACCCCTTTTTAAGCTGGTTTCGAGTATTTACACATGTATCTAGCTTCTACCTACCTTTCTACCACCTTGCTATCCACCCAGCTAGTTCCTCTCAATCGTCTGAGAGCCCTCTCACACCTCACCGACACCTCACTGACACCTTCTCACTCGACCGACTGACCAGTCTATTCAAACTCCGGTTTCCCGTGCCCTCGGACCAAGCATCAGTCCATCCCCGAGCCTCCAGGACTTCAGGAAACGCCTTGGGCCCCCTTTTGGGTCGAGCCTATCGTGCCCAAGACCCACTCATACAACTCCTGGGTGTTCCCTCACCCAGGTTTTGTGTTTTACAGCACATTTATAGAATCGTCCCCCTGACGGGTGAGAAGCGCATCACTGACCTGCTTTTCGAGCCCACTTCCACCATTAACATCTACCTCATCGTCTCCATCTCCACCTCGCTTGACCGCTTCTTTTGCCTCCTCCTCATCAGCACCGTCACTCAACGATCTCTTGGACCAACTAGAGTCCAAGGCATCTATCCATCGAAGTCCACTACCACCCTCGGCCTTCTCCCCAGTCTTGCTAAGTTCACTGTCGTCCTTCACTGCATTGTAGAGCTCCAGAGCGCTCTACAGTGATATCCATCCATTCCCCTGCCTTCCAGGCCTTGCCTGATGACCACCAGACCAGCCCAAGCCTTCCATGACATAGAAATCAGTGGACCGACGCTTTTCCTGTGGTCTGACCATTCTTGGCCCATGTCTGACACCTTGGGCCAATAGCCCAATAGACTGACACTTTTTCCCATGGTCTGGACTACCTTCGGTCTAGCCTCTAGAAGACCAATGCTCTCGGTCTAATAGTCCGATGGGGCCGACGCTTTTTCCCATGGTCCGATCAAATGTCCTCTATGTACCTGACAGCATTGTAAAACACAAAACCTGGGTGAGGGAACACCCAGGAGTTGTATGAGTGGGTCTTGGGCACCATAGGCTCGACCCAAAAGGGGGCCCAAGGCGTTTCCTGAAGTCCTGGAGGCTCAGGGATGGACTGATGCTTGGTCCGA
>JBBPLT010000644.1:0-16092 GCA_038089955.1 Strobilomyces dryophilus | reverse complement strand
AGCACGAACCCTTGACCCTAGAGGAAGCCCCCTAGGTCAGACCCTCGACCCTCGTCCTTGACCAACCTTGCCGTTCGAGGCTACGCTCGGCCCTACCCGGACCAAGCGTAACATGCTACATCCTGGACACACCATTCCATTCCCATGATCCACCCCCTTTTGATCCTTGTTTCCTTTCCAACAACAGATGTTTGTTTCTCCTCTAGAGTAACTTTCCTTTTGGCCCTCATAGTTACCATCCCTACCCAGAACATATAAATACCTAACAACCATGTACTTTAATCCTAAGCTAGTTCTATGCAATACCAGTATAGTTTCTAGTGACCACTTGCCTCAATGGTTTGAGTCTCACAAGATTCTTCAATAAGTTGTTATTCCACTTTTGATGGAACACTGCTAGGAGCTATGCCACCAAGCATAACACTACCTTGATGGAGAATAACTTCTGGCCAAACCAGCAGTACATGTAATCAACTTCAATACCTAGATACAATTGTTTCTTGTGACAGCACTCCCACTTGAGTAATGTACAGATCCCCTTACAAATTTCAATATCTTCCAATAATCATAGAATCTTGCCTGTGGCAGGAAATGTCCATATATATGTCTTGTAACAGGCTTTGGTCACTGTAGAGCTCAGCAAGCTTGGTTAGGAGAGAAGTAGAAATAGGGATTGAATATGATGAATCATAGATTTCTTCAAGAACTTGGCAATATTTATTGAATTTCTTGATTGTCACCATAAGAGCTGGCTGGCATTTGGCAATTGCCCTTTAGGTTTGTTGATGAAATTTGGTGCCTGCATCAATTTGACTCTTCAATGCTCAAATATGCAATGATGAAACTTATCCAATATCTTGTTCATGCAGTCAACCATATGATTTAGTTCATCCTACTTGAAAAAGCTACTAATGGCCCCTTTTCAGATGTTGATCTTACAATTGCAGGCCATCAACAGCATTCATACAAATTGAAGTGGAACTTCCTCCAAGTGTGAAACTTGAACTTAAATATTCAATGATATGTACAATGCCTTATCTTATCAAGAAGTTAAAGGTGGCTGCATTTCATGCTATCAAGGACTTCAAGTGCATCTTTGACAACTGGGTCCTTTTCCATAGCAATGTGCACAGTCTATAGCATGTGTTTAGAGGCATTCAAATCTGCTTAGAGCATGAGAATATTGTTAAGCTCCTTTTTCAACTGTGCAAAAGCATCTATGAAGTATGAGATGTTATGATCTAAACTAAAAATAACATACATATGGGCTCTGATCAAAAGCTAAGCAGCACATTGTACATTTCACTTATTTTTGAGTTCTGAAATTGGACCTCACAGTTGTCCAGTGAATGTTAGGCAGCAGCATCCTATTCACCAATACTCTTCTTCATATGACATTTCAGCCAGAAGCCAAGTTCCTGGTGCATCTCACAACCAATCACTGAAGCTTGGTGATTGATCAGTCATATATATACATTGTTAACACTGGCTGCTGCATCAGTGTGTTTGTAAGCAGGTGTTGATGTATATATAGAAGATGCTTGTTCTATTTCAATGAGCTTGATAAAATGAGATCACAAACATTCTGTGCCCTCACCATCTGACAAACCAAGTCCATTAATAAGCCACAGATTATAAATGAGCTGGCAAGCCCACTCATGGCCATATACATACATTGCTATAGTTATGAAGCACAGATATGAAAGATTTGCTGATCAAGTATGTCATACTAAGAAGGTCAGCAATAAGCTGTGCTTGAGATTTCAAGAGATCATATCCAATTCAATGAATGCTGTGTGACACAACCAATATCATAGAAGACCATCATTGTAGCAAGAGAAAGAAAAAACAAGAACAAGTATTCAATAAAAGACATACAATATTTCTGTTGTTCACCCAAGGAATCAATATTTGCAAAGAATAAAGGAATATTGTGATGGCATATAAGTATCATTACACCAGTGTCATTGAAGCTTTTCATGGCTGCCTTCATCTTCTTCCTATCTGTTGCTTCATAGGAGGATTCATATTGGTCAATGGCCATATCTGGAACCTGGGTTTGATACTGCCTAACTGGGCTCTGACATGCACATTGAATGTACATGCCCATGGTGTCAACCTAGGTCTTGAGGATAAAGTAAACTGGATCATAGAAGATAGATCCAGCCCTAGCTGAATAGCAATGGCAGTGATGAAAGTTACCATTGGTAGCTACATGGATGTCAGCACCAGCAAAAAGAAACTGGCCATACATGGTACCCCAAAAACACATGGAATAGCACTGGATGAGAAGAGTGGAAAGTACTGGTGAGTGGATATCAGGGATAGCAAAAAGTGGACATTGGACAGGATTATCAGGGAAATTGTCAGCATGGAAAGATATAATGAAACTTCATGACTGCTTCTGTGCTTCTGCATAGCAGCCACATGCCATGGTGAGTATGGACTCAATTCTGCTTTTAACTTCCACTTAAAGGATGTCAAACCATTAGACAGCATAACTGAAGCTACAGCAGAAGGGCTCTTGAATGATTTGTCCCTAGGAATTGGTTTGTGAGGCTAACGATGACCACCAATATCAAAAGACACTACCTCTTGTCCAGACATTTGGAACTCCTAGTGAAGATAGTAAATATTGAGGGCAGATGCAAGTGTGTTGATTGCATCACATAATCACTCAAAAAGGGCACAATAGAAAAATAGAAGTTTGATTAATACTGTGAGGTAAGACTATGAAGGCATGGTGGGGAAGAGCCCAGCATGCATGAGAACTTGAGGGAGTAATGTGCATTGGCATGAGTTAACAGTCATGGTTGAAAAGTCTGTGGGTTTGGTAGATAAATAGTCATTGCCAAAGGAATAATAGAACAACTTATGTACAATCATAGCAAAGGCAAATGAGTCTCATCAATTTGGAAACATATCCCAAGTGGCAGCACAAGAGTGTGATGGTAGGGAGAGGAATTGGTTTACCCATTGTTTGTGTGATATATTGCAGATATGGATCAATCAACATGGGAATGAGCCTTTTCCACTTCTCAGATTGGTGCTGTGCTTGGGAGTGAGCAGTAGGAATTGTTTGAATGTCAACTGGATCTACATTGTCCTCAGTAGCAAATATTGTAGCATCATCAGCACCATATAATGCTTATGGTGGGACATTGTCATATAAGTCTTGCAGAATGTTGGCAAAACTGCAGGGAACTGAAAGGTTGTTGTTACAATCACTCTGAAGAAATGGCCTTCTTTAGGCAGGAGTTTGCATGGTTCCTCAAAACATAGCCGCAATAGACAACTCGGTATATGCTGCCCTTTTATTTCTTCCAATTGCCTCATTGTCACTTCTGTATTAACACCGCATTCTATTTCCACCTCACTTCCACACAGAACCTGTTGCCCTTCTGCTTCCACTCTCCCTTTTGTATTGTTGTGACTTGATCTGCAGCCCTTGACTCATTCCTCACAGATGTCTGTTTACTCCTCTAGGGTATCTCTCTTTTTGGCCCTTGTAGTTCCCATCTTCATTCAGAACATATAACTACCTGATACCCATGTACTAGTAGCCCTAAGCTAGTTCTATGCAATCCACACATAGTTCCTAGCAACTGCTTGTCTCAAATAGTTTGAGCCAATGTGAGATCCTCTAAGAAGTCTTTGTTCCACTTGCGATGGAATGCTACTAGGTTCTATGCACCTGCATAACAAAAGAACTAGCTTTCTTTCCTCCCTTCCATATAGGAGTAGGGAGACGCTTGAATAGCAACCATTCCCTCAAAGTATCAAGCGGACTTCTCTGACGATGAACCCCAACCATCTGGACTCTTCTCCCTTCTACCAGAACAACCTTTCAACTCTCCCTGAAGAATCACTGGACCATCACAAACCCCATTGTAGAGTACTAGCTTGCTCTACGGTGCTATCCATGCATTCTCCTGTCATCCACACACCATCCCAGGCTCCTAGACCTCACCCTGAGACAATCCAATTGCCCCAAAACCTTCCTGGGCCTTACATCTCATAGGACTGATGTTCTTGGAGCTAAGACTGATGAAGACCAACATTTTTCCCATGGCCCGAACCACTCTCGGGCCATAGACCAACAGGACTGATGCTTTTTCCCATGATCTGGACTATACATTGGTCCACTCCACAGCCTCTCTTTTACTTCAGCCCACTCTATTTAGGCATTCCCCTGTACCTGACAGCACCCTGCACCTTAGTTTAAGCCCCAATGTTCTCAGGCCTACTTAAGGTCTTTTAGAGTATTTACACATGTATCTCCCTATCTCCTCTTACCTTACCTTCTACCATCCATTTCCTACCTATCAGATCATCTGAAAACCCTTCCCATCACCCAAAAACCTCTTCCCTTCCATCCTCAGCCTTTCCTCAGCCTTTCCATCCTTGACTGCACTTCAGACTTTTCGGACTCCGCTTTCCCACGCCTTCAGTCCAAGCATCATCTATCCTAGGGCTTCTTAGGCTTTGTCAAATGTCTCAGGCCCCCTTTTTGGTGCACCTACAGACCTGCACCTGCTGTCCTCCCCATTCCCTCCCCTCATCCAACAAGTCATAAGGACCACCTGCCTTGCTGGCACTATCACAGCTGCAGCCAAAGAACCTTCACCTACCCAAAGTAAATCACCCAGAGAAAGTAGATTGCTCAAAGAAGGACCAGTCTCTCCCTGTTCTCTCACCATAGAAGCCCTAGCAGAAGCCCTAGGCCCACCCCTGACAGAAACCCTTGCAGAAATGGCTCAACACCCTTGGTTTAGAACCCCTCCTATATCCCCATCCACTACATCCATGGCAGACCAGGACGAGACTCACACTATTTGCAAAATGAAGGCAGGACTCCCAGAAGGATTTTTCAGAGATCTGCAAGATGCTCACTGGTGGAGCAACATGATGAAGGCATACTTTGTAATCAACCAGAATGTCCATACATCCAAACAACAATGACTCATCTTCCTCAATATGATGAACAAGGGATGAGAAAGGTTCTATGCAGAGCTGTTACTAGAGAAAATCCTAGATCCAACAATCGAAGAAAAGAATAAACCCGCATTAGGAGAAATCATCCAAGACTTTCTAAAAACCTTTACCCCCATGACAAAAATGCAGCTGCTTGAGGAAAGCTAGCCTGCCTCTCCCAGAATCTCCAAGACAAGGAGAATGGTTTTTCTAACTATGTAACCAAATTCCAACTTTTCATTGCCAAATCAAAGATCACCGATCCTGTCACTCTCATTGACTGTTTCAATGAAGGACTAGACCTGAACATCACTGGCATGATCATCTCTATGGAAAACCCACCAATGACCCTTGCTGGATGGATCAAAAAGGCCAGCCAGTTCCATGCCCAGAAGATCAGGCTGAAATGGTACAAGAAAGGAAGAACTGTTGGACACCTCCTCCCTTGCGACACCTGTCTCCACCACAACCCAAACACTATGGATATTGACCCAGTCCATCTTACCCCAGTAGAGCGAGCTTGACACATTCGAGATAATCTTTGCTTCATCTGTCACAAGAAGGATTGCTCGACTAGGAACCACCCTTGATAAGGGCCCTTGAAGGAAGGACAACAAGATGGCAAAACCCCTTCTAGAAATCCACCAGTGAGGTCAAGCAGAGCAAAGTTGAGAAATACATCGCCACTATGGGGAAGAAAAGGGGGATTTTCCATCAAGATATACTTAAGGTTCTCAAGGCCTGCTATGAAGACAGTAAAGTACCCTTTGCTGAAGAAAAAGAAGCACCTGATGAAGAAACAGTAGAAGTTAGGGCCACCAAAACTTCTGAAGTGGAGAGTTTTTAAAGGGGGGACATGAGTCGAAGTCATCTCCCTTTAACGTTACAATTATTGCTCCTGTATTTGTATCCAACAATAAGTCTATGTCAATAAGAATCCATATCTCCTTTTACGCCTTCCCCAGAGCAAAAATCATCAACACCAATACCCTAGTAGACTGTGGAGCCTCAGGAAACCTCATCGACCAAGCCCTTGTTGAAAAATATCACTTAAAGAAGGAATACCTTCAAAAATCTCTCATAGCCAAAAATGTAGACAGAACCATTAACCAAGGAGGGATGGCACAACACAAAGTCTGTATTACCATACAAATTGGAAATATAGAAGAAGAACAGAACTTTACTGTCTTGAACTGCAGGAAAGAAAACATAATCCTGGGACTCCCCTGGCTATGACAAAGCAATTCCTCTATCAACTGGGCCAAAGGAACCATAACCCTTCCTGACAAACCATATTCCCAATGACACAATCACCCCAATGCCATTAAGCAGTAATATCTTCTTCATTTCTTAGAAACCTCCCCCAATATCAAGATAGAGCAGTGTTGGCTAAGATGCCTTCACCTTATCCCCTCTGAGTAAACACATCTCCTGGCTAGGAAAACTACTATCTCTACAGAAATTGCCATGGCAACTAAATGAAACAATGTTTCATTGTCCTCCCACTATAAAGAATTTGCCAGGTTATTTGGGAAACTGAAATCTGGCAAACTCCCCCCATACCGACCCTTCGATCATGCCATTGATCTAGGAAAGGATTTCATTCCAAAAGTGGCCAAGGTCTACCCACTAAACCCTAAAGAAAGAGACGCTTGCAAGGCATTCATTGACGAACATCTTAAAAGCAGAAAAATAGTCCCTTCCAAGTCTTCTCATGCCTCTCCATTCTTCTTTGTTCCAAAAAAGGATGGAGGGCTCTGTCCCTGTCAGGACTATTGATACTTAAACTCCCATATGGTCAAGAATACCTACCCACTCCCACTCATCTCTGAACTCATAGACAAACTAAAAGGCTTGAAGCTCTTTATGAAATTCAACATGCGATGGGGCTACAATAACATCAGAATAAAACAATCTGATCAATGGAAGGCCACTTTCATTACCCCTGATGGCCTTTACGAGCCAACTATCATGTTTTTCAGAATGTGTAACTTGCCATCAACCTTCCAAGCATTCATGAATTACATTTTCAAAGACTACATCACTGAAGGATAGCTTATCATTTACATGGATGACCTCCTCATTCACTCAATCAACAATCCAACCTTGCATTGAGAGTAAGTATGAAAGATACTCAAATGAATGGAGGAGCATGGACTATTCCTCAAACTTTCAAAATGCCAATTCAAACAACAACAAGTCAATTTCCTTGGAATGATTGTGTCTGCAGATACCATCTCCATAGACCCCATCAAGCTAAGTGCTATTAAGAAATGGAAAACCCCTACCTTGGTCAAGCAAGTCCACTTCTTCATGGGGTTCTGCAATTTTTACCAACAGTTTATCCCAAATTTCTCTCACATCACCTGCCCACTCCATGAGTTAACCCACAAAGGCAAGGTTTGGGCCTGGACCCCAGATTGTGAAAACGCATTTCATACCCTCCAGGCCACCTTTCTATCTCAACCCATCCTGGCCATGCCAGATATTTCCAAACCATTTTCTATTATGACTGATGCATCCCTCACTGCTGCTGGCAGTATTCTCATGCAAGCCAACAACAATGGTGACCTTCATTCCTGCACATATTACTTGGAGATGTTTGGGCTGGCCAAACAAAATTATAATATATATGACAGGGAATTACTCACTATCATAAAAACCCTAGAACTTTGGCAACATTACCTCCAGGGCACTCCCCATCATATCACCATTTTCACCAACCACAAAAACCTTACTTACTTCAAACAACCACACAAACTGAACCACTGCCAGGCCCACTGGGCTATGTTTCTGGAAGACTTCAACCTCCTTTTTGTCCATGTCCCTGGTTCCAAACTCACCCCCACAGTTGCCCTCTCCCAAAAGGATGAAGTTAATACCTCTGATGATAACGTCACTGTCACTCTCCTTCCAGACTCCTTATTCATTTGGGCTCTCGATCTCTGTGTTCAGCAATGCATTGCCAAAAACACAGCCCTAGACCCCACTACTCAACACCTTGTTAAAGAACTCAAATCTGGCTTTCTGTTGCTTCCCCACTCTATCCTACACAACTGGCATTTTGATAGCACCAATCTTTACTTTAAAGGTCACCTATACATTCCCCCCGACCCTTAGCAGGACCTCATCCATTCCATTCATGAATTCCCTGCAGGGGGCCATGGCAGTATTTTCCAAACCCTATACAGTCGAACCCCTCTTAACTTATACCCCTCAGGATAGCCCCAAAGTATGAGTTATGAGGGGTCATGAGTTGTTGAGGAATGCTATAATATGTCACATGGGGGGCCCTGACATCGCGTCCTCAATTAGTGCAGCCTGTCGTCAATGTCGTCCTGCATGTTCTGTGCATCCCCTACGACATTCCTTAAGTTGTGGTATGTAGAGCTATTTACGAGAAAAATAATCAGTTATTCTACTCTTTGCCATCCCCTGCATCTCCTCCACACGAGTTTGCTGTCTGAAGGACCCCAGCATCATCTTGAGCTTGCGAGCAAAAGGATCGTTGAATGTGCTGACATATCTCCTTAGCATCAGCATTGCCCAAAGTGCTTCCGTATGTGTTGGCATTGGTTCTTCCTTGTCATCATCGTTGTCATCGTCGTCACCACCACGATCCTGCAGTGCCTTTGCATGCATCACTGACTCATAGATGTCCTCGTCTGTAGCGTCAAATATGTTGGATCTCTCCCTTTCCGGATTGAGAAGCTCGTTGATGCTCATCTGGTTTGACTGCTGATGGGCGCCAGTCACCTGGAGATCGTTGAGAGAATCTTGAACAAGCATTTCGGCATGTGCAATAGGATCTGAATTTTCGTGATTGAGCTCGTTTGGATCTGAACTGCCAGTGGCATGAACTAGGGCCGAAATTGGAACAGAGGGCTGAACAACAGGTGATGGCGAGAGGTCGTGGGGGACAATTCCAGCCTTTTGCCAACAGTTTCGGATGGTCATTGTGTCAACTTCTTTCCACGCAGCTTGTGCAAGATGCATTGCTTGGAGCTGATTGATATCATAGATTTCGGAGGGCGTGATGTTGGCTTCATAGCGATCAATGGCACGGTTAATAAACTTGGCATGATAGTGGGCCTTGAAATAGCGGATAATATTGGTCATTTGGTTGAACATGGGCGGTGAGGTTTGGCTAGAAATTCATGATGTGGATGTTGGTAAGGGCTTTGGGAATGATGTGCCCCGAGAAATTGTCCTGTAAGAGAAGAATATTCCTGCCCTCAACTCGCAACTTCTGGTCCCAATCCAACAACCATTCTTGATACAACAAGGCTGTCATCCATGCCTTGGCATTGTTTCGGTAGTAGAAGCTAAGCTCTGAGCCAGTCTTATTCTTGAAAGCACAAGGTTTTCATGCTTTTCCAATGATAAACAGAGGCAGTTTTGTTGAGCCATCAGCATTCGTCATGAACAGATAGGTCAGTCGGGCTTTATTTCCTTTGATACCCGAGCACTGCTTGTCAGAAAGCCCACGGTCAGGCGGCATACTGTCAAAAATCAATCATATGGTGGATGTCATTCATCAGAACGAAAGGAAACTCATGCATAAAATAAGGAGGTTTCATCTGCATTGAAGATATCACGCAGTGCATACCTGTGCATTTTGATGAGTGCCTGCATTCGTTGGCATTCTTGCTCAACAGTTTCCGACGCAGCTAACGCAGCGTCACCATGACGCTTCATATTATGCTTGGTCCGGGTAGGGCCGAGTGTAGCCTCGAACGGCAAGGTTGGTCTGAGTCTAAGACGAGGGATTTGACCTAGGGGGCGTCCTCTAGGGTCAAGGGTTCGTGCTCCAAGGGGGCTTCCTCAAGGAGGGGGTCGAGGGTTCGGCCTAGAGAGGCGCGATCGAGGGTTCGAGGGAGCGTCCACTCAAAGTAGGACGAGGACTTAGAGAATCGAGAGTTTAGAGGCAAGCAGGTGTATTCCAAGAGGGTACTCGAGGAGGTTTAGCTTAAGGGGAATACACGAGCAGGTGAGGGTTTAAATAGAGAAAGGAAAGAGTATGACTAAGCGGATGAGTCAGAAGAAGTCTGAATGAGTCATCTGCAGCAAAGGACGTGTCAGCGTTTTAGTAATACAATGGAAAGTCGTGGAATGTGTTGGAACGTTCCATCGGTTCCGACGAAGCAAGAACTAAGAAAAGAATAAGCCGAGTCACCGGGTTGTGCCGGCGGGGTGTGAAGCGGAAAGAGAAAGAAAAGGAATCGTAACACTTCATTTGCCTCAACCCCACGCGTATCTTGTAATGATCTAGCCATCTGTTGCTGAGATTCAATCGCTCGTCATCAGACACCTCTGCTAAGTCCGCAAACGAGCTCCATTTTTGACGGAGAACTTCTCCAGTGAGAAGAAGTCCATCAGCCATCGCCATGGAAACCCACAGGTCCAGCATCTCCGTAACCTCTGGCTGCTGAGTCTGGCGAATTCGCTTGGCACTTGAATTGGTCCCAGCCTCATGTTCATCTCGCCATTTCTGCTCTTTGCTCAGCCAGAGGGATACCAATGGCTGCTTGATTCACAGATTTGGATAGATGGGATCAAAATACTCTGCAGTCATCCTTTGGTTCTTCCCATTTGCATAATACCAGTCCATGACTTCAACCCACTGCGCTACCGATGCATTCTCTTTCCACACAAATGTTGGCTTTTGCACAAGCTGACCTTCTGTGGTTTTTGCAGGGGCTTCCGGACCTATAAACAAATTTAGCATAATCTGATTGAGCCAAAGTATGATAATTTCGTATGTTTGCGCTTCTTCGAGGGAACATTTGGCTTGCCAGCACCTGCAAGCTTCTTGAGGTTTTCCATGATTGATGTCTCATGTAGATTTAATCTCTGGAGTCCTTGCTCTTAGTCAGATGCATGATCAAGAGCATCAACCACTCGCTCTTCGTCTATGAGGTTGCCTTCATGGTCCAACCACTCCTGGTCAGCATCTGATATAGGCTGGGCAGCCCTCAGTTTGCTCTCGAGCTCCGTTTTCCGAGCTTCAACCAAAAAGACTTCTGGTGGCCTGGCATGTCCACTTTTATTTGTTGTTTTGTTGCTGGCTGTGCCACCTGCCAAGCCACCAAAGTAAACACTTATCCTACTGTCCTGCCACTCTTCCCCCTTGACTCTTCCACTACCTATTCCTTCCAACAAATTTCCATGGACCTCATCACTGGCCTTCCTCTTTCCACAGGCTTTGACTCCATCATGGTCATGGTTGACCATGGCCTTACAAAGCCAGTAATTTTCACACCTTGTCACAAGAACCTTGATGCGGCTGGCCTTGCCAACCTTTTCTTCCAACACATCTTCCTCCATGTAGACCTCCACAAACGTCTCATCTCTGATTGCGGGCCACAGTTTGCCTCTGCATTTGCTCAAGAACTTGCCTGCTTACTCCACTATGACATAGCCCTCTCTTCTGCCTACCATCCATAGACTGACGTGGAAACTGAACACACCAATCAGGAGCTGGAAACTTGTCTTTGGATCTTCTGCAAGGGACATCCAGAATGATGGGCCTCTCTTCTTCCAATGGTGGAGTTCCACCACAACTCCTTCATCCATTCTTCCACTATGAAAACCCCATTTTCCCTGATTCTCAGATATGAACCCCATGCTTGTCTGCCAATTGGCAAAACATTTCTCCCTGCCTTAGAAACCTGCCTCTCAGAACTTGATTCAGCCTGCTCAAAAGTGTTGGCCACCTATAAATGCTCACAACAGATTATGAAGGAACAAATGACTTCCTGATGGAAAGCCAGTGATAAGGTGTGATTAGACAACAGAAATCTCTGCATCAACTATGCCTCACAAAAATTGGCCCCTCAAAGAAAAGGACCATTTGAAATCACTCAGGTACTATCTCCCATGGTGTTCTAACTGAAACTTCCACCAGGATCAAAAATCCACAACATCTTCCATGCCTCCCTACTATCTCTGTTTCATGAAACATCCAAACATGGCCCCAACTTCCTAAACCCACCACCTGATCTCATTTCTGGCAAAGAAAAATATGAGATAAATGCGATACTTACTCACTAAGGACTTTGGAATCAGCGGCAATACTTTATCTCCTGGAAGGGCTATGCTTCATCAGAAAATACATGGGAACCTATGGCATGCCACAGTGGAGCTCCAGAACTACAAAAGAGACATCCACACAACTTCCCATCTTTCCACAGCTAGCAATGGCCTCCATTTCCATCAACCTCTCTTCCCTCAAACTCTTCTACCTCATCATGCTCATTCTTCTTTTCACCTTATGAAAGCTCTGGCTTGTGGACCACCCCCACCTATTCCTGTTCCACTATGGTGGAACTTGATTCCAGATTGGGTTCGTTGTCCTGATGGACATGTCCAACCATGACTGGTGATACTATGACCCCTATAATAGTACTAATTCAGGCTGGGACACCTCTAATAATGATGGAGGAGGATAGGGTGGCTGGGAAAACTAAGATGAATGGGGTTCACCCCTATAAAAACCCTCCCTTTTATGCCCTCTCCTCCCTTCATCTCCCTCTTTACTTATAAACATGTCAATCCAAACTCACTTCCCTCTCATTGCCCTTCCCTTGATTACAATCCACCTACTATATACCACCATACTCAAGTCACCAACCATTCTCTTCACCATCGAGCAACTCCCTGCCTACAGCCAACACCTGCTTTTCACCTTACTCATACGCACCTACCATACCTACATTGTAGAGAGCGGTATGCCTCTACAGTTACTTCACTACTTCCCCTACTCCCCAACATGTCTACCTAACTCACCCGAGTCTTTCTACTCTGCCCTGAGACTCTCTAGACATAGACTGGTGCATGCCGATGAAGACTGATGAAGACTGACTGAAGGACCAGCAAGACCAATGCCTCAGTTCCTTCAGTCTTGCTCAAGCTTCAGTGATTCGTTCTAACTCATATATCCTTTCTCGCTCATGCCTTCCATCAGATCCTCAACCCTTTAGACTTCTGTTCCATTCATTTCCAATAGTACTGCCTTTATGTCCAACATTCTCCTTTTAGCATAGTTACCTTATGTGCTTTCAGACCTGATGATTATTTTACCTTTCGGTATCTCCAGTCCATAAAATACTGTATTCGGACTAGAGAATACCAGCTTCCATTTGGCTCACCATCATTGTCACAACATACCATCTGTCACTCTTCATCCATCGATCATCTTGTTCTCCTATCGCTCTTCCCTTTGGGACCAAACCGCCAGTCTTAACGTCTTCCACTTACAACTGTCATATCCCATACAAACACTAAGTCAAACTCTGCTTATGTGGACTTCACTCCACAGCAAGAATGCACGAACT
Source organism: Strobilomyces dryophilus (assembly GCA_038089955.1). Lineage (NCBI taxonomy): Eukaryota > Fungi > Basidiomycota > Agaricomycetes > Boletales > Boletaceae > Strobilomyces > Strobilomyces dryophilus. Next base: position 2,782 of record JBBPLT010000644.1, on the reverse strand, counting down.
CTGCTGCTTTCTCACGCTAGAGGCTATCCCACGCTCCTGGACTTTGGTTCTGCTATTGGTACCTTTTCCTTCTCCTCTTATGTTCACTCTTGTATTCCTTTTAGTCTTAGTTCTGCATCTTAGCAAGTTCCATGCCAGTGCTGCACTGCTCTGGCATTCTGCTTATCCCAACTTCCATCTTACTCATGTCCATTCACTGTTCCTGTTTCAGACTTATAGCTATGTACCCTCTTAGTATATAAAGTCTCGTACATTACTCTGTAGACATCAGTTCGAATATCCAATAGATCCAACTCCCTCTGACTTCCGCTTGAGTCTTCAACTCTCCTCTGACCTATTCAACTTCATCGTTGATGACATTAAGTCAAACTCCAGCCCTTCCTGAAATTCTGGGACAAGACTTAGACAAGGGTGCAGCGCTCCAACCCAAGTTGCTAAAGCCAAGTCCTGTCTGACAAAGTCAAAACTCTGTCCTCAAGGAGTTTCGTCTGGAGTTGACCCAGACTTTGACAATGACCTTCATTTTCACTCAGCCTCACATCATTCAAAGGACCAAATCTCGGTCCCTTATCTCCATTCTCAGCCCATCGCTCAAACAAAGCTTCAGTCCTTTGCCTGCTGTAGGAGCTCGGAGCTCCCTAGGTTCGTAGACCCCCAACCTCCCATTTCACAGATGTTCAGAAGATCGTCAAGAGTCCCCCTGCGTCCCTGTGTTCTCCTGAGCATATCTGGATCTCTTAGTAAGTACCTGCATGTATCCACGCCTATCCACGCCTATCTGCAGTCACCCGCATGTGTCCACATGTATCCACCGCACCCTGGTGTGGCGCCAGACTCTACTTAGTAGTTCATTCTTCTCATTTCCCACTCGGTCTTATCTCAGTGGTCACATTTAACCTTTTCTTTGCTTATCTCCGTTGTTCTCGGGCATCTCAGTTGCCGGTTACCTTAGGTTTCGATTCGTTGCTACCTCATTACTTAGATTACCTTGTGATCTGCCCATAGGAACTCAGTCATGGGAGCCAATCCCCAACTATAAAATCTTGTCCTGGGTCTTAGAATAGGATCTATCTTCTGTCTCGCATCTGAGACCCAATTCCCTTCGTCCCTGTCATTTCGCCTTTGTCCTCTTCGTTCTCGTCATTCCCCTTGTCCACCCAATAGTTATCCGCTCCCGGACTGGTCGCCACAGACCACTGGACACTCATATCCGCTGCCGTATCCGCATCATTGGCGTCTGGATCACTTTTTTTTCTTGCTGGACTCTGCCAGTTCCTTCTGTTAGGTGCTACATAGGTCTAGCTACCCCTTCTCTACCTTGTTTCCCGCTTTGAACCCCTTGGGATGAGTCATACTTGCCCGATTCTTCTACCTAGGTAGAGACACCCCCCTTTTTTTATTTTTTTTCTTTCACTGCACCTTTGGTCTTTCGCTCAGCCCCTTTGGCCCATCAGTCTTTTGCCTCGGTCCATCGCATGACAGCATTGGTTGGCCTCGGACCTTCAGGCAAAGCACCTCAGACTTCTTTTCTGTCCTTCTCCCTCTTCTAGAGTCCCTTTGGACAGACCTATCACATCCCCCTTACCCTTCTGACCACTGGACTTGCTGGACTGACTTCTAGTCCACCCAGCAGTCACTAGGATCTTTACAATGCAACCATCTGCCTCTGACTTTAGCAGGAGGCTCCAAGACAACTCAATGTGGACAACCCCTTGCATGAACTTCAATGATTCATCCTTGACTCCCTCGAAGAAGCCAGTTTCCACAACCTTATTACCCTTCTTCCCTACTCCACACTGGCCCCCGTTCTTGCCCCACTCATCAAAGACGTGCTACACAGAATCCAGGCCCTCTACCTTGCCACCATCAGCAGAGATACAACCACCCCACCCTTGTACCCTGTTCCCATTCAAACATCCCCCATTACCCCCTCTTCCACAGCCCAAATGGCCCCATTGGCCTCATCTACAGAAACTAGTACACCTTCTCACCCTGGAAATAAATCATCATCCAATGAAGAAAAAGAAGAACCCCCCATCCCCAGTGCCTATCCTGATCCCACCACACCCCAATCCACACACTCTCTCCTTCACTTCCTCTCCTCACTGGCAAGACCATCTGAGGGTCATGTTCAAGGATCCTGATACAACCCTAAGACCTATAGTCCTCAAGTTACCACTTGTCAACCAAAGCTCTTTGGAGGGGGAGAGAGTTGGTGTCTAGGCTGGGGCCTTAGAGAGGAGGATACCCAAGTGAACTAGACTGGGGATGCCAGTCGTCGTCCGCTGGGTTTATGTATTCATGGGCTACATAGGTTTACATAATATGTTTCATCTATAAGAGTCCATACCCTAAGCCCTGGGCGTAGGAGTGTGGCTGAAACATGTATCAAGGGTGAAACATGTGTCATGGAGATGAAAGAAGAGAAGGGGAGCATACCACAGCCGTGCGGCGGTGGGAGAATGGAAGAGAAGCATGCACAGCGCTGGGCTGTGTCAAGGGTGTGTCAAGCATGGGTGAATGATGAAGGTGAAACGAGTGACGGTGGTGCAGAGATCAGAGGGCAAGGCTGAGGCCGTTGATCCTGATGATAAGATAAAGAAGTTAGATAAGATGAAAGATAAGATAAGAAAGAAAAGAAAGAAAAGATGTTAAGTCCATTGTAGATGCTGGTATGGGCAGCGATCATAACAGATCCTTTATCTTTGCTACCCACCCACAACCTCATCCTCAACCATGACACCTCACCTCCTCCTCTTCTGCCGATTCATTCCATGGGCAT
>JBBPLT010000643.1:0-16105 GCA_038089955.1 Strobilomyces dryophilus | reverse complement strand
TCTGGTTTGTTCCTGCTACGATGGAAAATGATCGTTCCATTGGTACGAGGGGTATAACTTTTGCTTCGAGTCCGTTGAGGCGTGTTACTTTTGTGCTGAGCATTTTCACCAGTATGTATGCAGGGGGGTAGGCGAGATGAATGATGGGTTGCGACGAGGAAAATTGTTCTTCTCGCTGGTCGAGTTTAATTTGCACTATTTCGCCTCTTGCTCCGTTTGCGATGTCAAGATCTGTTTCTACGTTGTAAGTCACCATGACCTTCATCCCCACTGCTACCATGGTCTCATTCGGCAGCCCTCCGTGTTCGTCTTGTTTCCCTCCCCGGTTTGAACTCTTCGCCGCGATAGCGAATCGCTCAGACAGCGTGACTGGCCGTCCTCCGATCGTGTCAAATGCTCGGCATATCAGTAGTTGATTTCCTTTCTGGCGACACCGTTCGTTGGCCATGGCAGCGTTCCAGCGTCGCCGGACAGCATGGCGTGGTGTTATGAGTACTGCTTCACTCCACGGAAAGGATGAGAAGTCTGTCAGAGGGCAGTCTGTATTAGTGATGATGAGGGATCGAAGCATCTTGATGTGTTGGGCTCGACAACTTCCGTTACGGACATGACGGAGTAGATCTAACCAATCTGCGTCGTTGACGCGTACCTGTTGTGTTAGACGTACAACTGTTTTGAATTGTTCGTATAATGACCTGCCGAGGATGTCTTCGCCGTCGTCTTTTGATGGATCTATAGACCAATAAAGGGGACGGCCGATTACTGGAGGGAACTGATGGAAATCTCCAACCAATATCACGTTTATACCTCCGAAAGCCAGGTCTGAGCCTTGTACTCCTGCAAGACCTTTGGCTGTGCTTATTAAGGCTGATACTCGTGCCAGGAACTTGCGTGAGAGCATGGACTTCTCGTCAATGATCAAATAACGTTTGTGTCGCCAGAATATCTCGAGCTTTTTCATGGCTTTGCGCGAGCGGCTTCGTCCGTTGATGGGTATTTGTCCTATCACGTGCAACGTCTTGCCATCGATTATCGAGGCAGCGATGCCTGTGTATGCACTTTTTGCCAACAAGTTCGACGCTGATAATCGTTCAAAATTTTCGGTTATTGTCTGGATTGTCTTCGATTTCCCTACTCCGCCTTCTCCCGGTATGACCATCAATAATTGAGCTGGGTTCTTGTTGGCTAACGTCTCTTGTAGATGCTGATCGATTATGTCATATGCGCGTCGTTGTTCTTTCAGCAAAGATTGTACGCCTGTAGGTGCAAGATGGTCTTCAACCTCTGTACTTGCGCTTGTATAGGTTTCCACCCCGCCGTCTGGTTCGTCAGTTTCCTTACTCGTGTCCATTGCTGACACTTGTCCCTTTTCTTCCTCGCTTCCCTGGCCTCCCTCTTCTCTTCCGTTGTTATTTTCATCATTAATAACTTCAATTGTTTTCTTCATCGTTGCTTGCCAAGCTTCTAATTCAAGGTAATCGTTTCCTTCTGCGATACTAATAGCTGTTGACTGACACGGCCAAGTTGTAGCATCGTTGCGGACGATGTTTTGGGACGTAGCAATGCAAACGGCGGCTTTCCCGTGCTGTTCCTCGCGCTGGTTTTTTTGCGTTTCCTTGTATATCTCCAGGTCAGCCTCTGTTAATTGCATTTCGTTTTCCTCGTCATCTTTCATGTTGTCTTCTCCTGTGTCAATGACACTCGTGTCACGTCGTAGATCCCGTCCTTCATTTTCCCTACTTGGTCGGTTTTCATCCTGTTGCTGGGCAGCATTTCGGCAATCGTAATAATACTGAATCCCACATATTATATCACGGTCGGCAGGTTTGGCGTTTTCCATAAAGTCATTGAAGACAGTCCGGAATTTGTCCTGTTGTCCTTTGATATGTTCTAAGAAGCGCCAAGGAGAGAGTAAAGCCAGCATCGAAGCACAGTATAATTCTTCTGTGGTTTCGTCTTTTGCATTTGGGAAGAAAGGTCCGACTATGTTAGGTAGCGTGCTATGTCCACGTGGACGCACCACACGTTGATGTGTCTGATTTTTCGGATGATCGCGAAGGTATGCGCTGCGTTTGTTTGGAACTCGACCACGTTGTGTATGTGCTGATGGTTGGGGATCTTCCTCCTCATGAATCCGGACTGCTTGCTCGTTCTTTGGAATTTTTTCCTCGTACGTATCAACCACGAAGGAAAAGAACGAATAGCTGTCGAGTTCCTTGCCTCGGCACCTATAATCTTCGATCTGGGACCGTACAAAGATTTTCCCGTTTTTATGGAAGTCAAAGGTAACGACGTCCTGAAATTATTCAATTGTAGTGAATAACTCAATTCTAGTATGATATTTACCTCAGTTTTGTCACCATCTCTCTCGTGGACTTCGTTACGTCCTGAGTCAGAAGTGTCCATCTCATCATTTTCACTTGCATGGTAACTATTCATTTTATCATTGTTTTCAACATTGATTCGTGATTTTGGAAAGATACTACAGCCACATACCTGTTTCTCTTTGGACTAAGTTCACGAAATATGGCTTGTAATTGCTCTTGGACGGATGACCAATAGAATGGAACGTAGTGATTTGAACATATACGGTCACCCCATCGCATTAGATAAGATACGACTTGTGGAGCGGACATCTCCATCTCTCGATTAATTGCATGTTGACACCGGAAAACCAGAAGTCGGTTTTGATCGAGTATGTTGTCACGATGGTCTTTGTCTATTTTCGCTTCATGATACATCAACGTTTTCGCTATAAGTGCTGAAATGTTGTAGTTCTTTCCTTGTTTCTTCGACTGGTAGCCTGTTGTATACCACATTACGTCCTTTGTATCTGCTCCATTAGAAATAAGTTTGATGTCGTTGTTACAGCAAAAGGTCGCTGAGATAGAAGGGTTAAAGTTATTCATAAATGGCATCGTTCGCTTGATCTTGTATCTGCCCAGACTATCAATTTCGGCATCTACACTCAATTCCCATGGGGCACGACGTTTGCATGAAAGCTGTCCATGTTTGTTGTAGCGAAGACAAGTAGCCCGCGTACAAGTATGCATTTGTTGGGAACGAACGACTCGACGAAGACGATCTGTAAATTCAACTTCCCAGTTTTCCCGGCTTGGATCTATAGGTCGTGAATATGCTAGCTGTGATTCGCGTCGCAAGGTCTTTATTGTAACATCGTTGATACCGTCCACATGTGCTCGGATATTTTCTCTGATATATTGCCGCATGTGTTCCCGGAATTCAACAGTTTTGAGTAGAGAATGCATCTCGTCAGCATTTGGAGCATCTTCTAGCCAAACAAGCATGTGGACGTGGAGGGTTCCTCGGCCTTGTGCCTCTACGACTCCAAAATATGCACTGACGTGACCTAAAAGACCCATCTGAGTGTGTACTTTTTGTTGCGTCTTATTAACACCAAACAGGTGCTGCATAATGGCGTCGATACTGAAAAAAAAAAAAATTTCCTGCAGCGTATGGATCGTGTGCTACATTGGTTGCACGTTGAGCTGAATCAGGCCCGAGTGCAGCGTCGAACTTGTCCATGTTGATTTGTTCACCTGCCAAGATCTGAAGAATAGGATCGTGGATGTCGCACGGGTTTATTGTAATCCAAAGTGAAGGTCCACGCAGTCGCAGACATGTGCCCCATATTTGTCCGCGATAAGACGCCCGCATGCTATCTGATCCTCTGACGCGACCGCCTGAAGTGAATAAGTGTTTGCGCAGTGTTTTGACCCGTGGGTTTGAAATGGGCACGTGCATTGCTTCTTCGTTTTCTGCTTCCTTCAAGTCTCCTATCGTCAAAGACTGGATCGCCATCGCATCGCGCTCAAAATCCCTTCGGTTCATCTGGATACGGACTGACAGCAATGCTTCCCGTTTCTGCACGATGCCGAATGCAACGAATGGAAATGAATGGTGTGTCCGGAATCTGCGATCGTGGTATTGCATAGCTCATCTCACATGTTCATCAAAACTGACTTTTCGCGCTCTCTTTCCTTCGATTCCACCTACACCATATGGAAACAAGACAGGATATGCTGCCGCTAGCGGGTTTTCCAAAGGTCCATGTACGTCTCCACGTCCAGTTCCGAATTCGGTTAAAGGCTTAGACCCATGTCGCACAACGTATCCACCTTCGCCGTCGTGCCGATTTGCGAGTGTGAACTTCATACGTTCGTCCATTGATAGTTGGTTAAGCTCCGTATCGCTTACTCCTAGGTAATGCAAGGGAATCACAGTTCCCTGCATTTCTTCCATACTTGAAGGTCCACTGGCGTCGCCGCCGAGTGTTTCGTGACCAGTGGTGGTTTCATCTGCGATGCGAGGTTAGTAAAATTATACTTTAATTTTTAATGATCCGTACCCTCACTGTCATTATCATTCATCATATTCACATCGCCTCTTTGTGTCATATCTTGCCCCGTCTCTTCTGACAAAGATATTCAAAACTTTATTACACCTAGTTCTTGAAGTTGAATGCTCACGTTCATGCTCGGCTGCTTCTGTTGGTACATAACCCGCTTGTTCCCTCTGTGCTATTTCTTCGTCCTCTTCATGTCGAATCGCAACTGATATCTCCAAAGGTATGTCGTCTTCAGGTAGAGAATTCAATCGTTCTGGACAAATGACGATGTCTTTATACATCTCGTTGTTCGCCTTCAACCAGTTAAGTGCTTCGTAGACATTAGAACGTCGGACCCGGAACGTGGACTTCAACCATGACTTTGGTAAGTTCTTGCGACCTATGTAGGTTATGGCTAACACGGAAGCAAGTTGCATCGCTGGCTGTGGCATCAATTGGCCTTCCAACATCTCCACCACCGCTTCGGTATTCATATTGTACAATGTAACATTGCCTGCCATTCCGCGTTGCAAATGTTCAGGGTTTGACACATGGCCGTCGCGTGGATAAAGTTTCACGACGTAGCACCTAGGGTAATGACGGGCAATCAACAACTGCTCGGGAAGAGTTAAGACTGCCAATTCATGTGGAACTTCCCCTATCCACATATCGTTTGCCAACGCTAACTTTGGTGTTGATTTAGCATTCAACGCTCGTAAGCATTCGTTACATAGCCATCCTTTTGCTTGTGCGTCTTCACCTGTGACACGCTCAGATAGAATCATCTTTCCCTGCCACAAAGAATGTGACGCATGCGATGTCGTCGGTAGCAAACTTTCCATATTTGGTACATCGGATAACATATGTTCATCTCCTGTTTGATTAACAATGACTACATTATCAGCACTTCACAACACAGTTGTTGTCTTTTAATGACCTACCTTCGTAATTCCAACACTCTCGAGCACAAACTACACAAACAGACTGCGATAGCGCTTCGTTCGACGTAGCTTCAAGTAAGGCATGATAGCATTCACTCTGTTCATCGGCAGATGGTAATACCATGAATTTCCCGTATGGTTGCCCCGGAGCTGCTGTTGTCACTTTGACTTCGTCCATTTCTTCAGCTTTGGATTCCGTATCTGAATCAATCTCCATCAGTTCATCCTTTACTTCATTATCATTTTCTTGTGGTGCCTTTTCCTTTCCTTTCAAGGACCTCTTCTTCCCCTCGATGTAAGCTTTCTTCTTCTGCTCCCGCCTTCTCTTGTCCGTTTTTTCACTCTTCGCCTCAGCAGCTACCCGGATTAATCCCCGAGTATGATCAGTTACGTTTTCAACTAGTTCCAAAACTTCCCTCCATGCTATCTTGGACAAAGATTTCGGGAAAGTTCCAACTGGAACAACACTCTCGACTTGTCGTCTGGTGAGTTTTCCGACCAACTGTCGTCGCTGCATATCTGAAATAAGGTTTTCTTGAATTAGAAAATCTTTTGTCTTTGTATGTTCTTAACCCGACACTCTGTCATCATATTGTTCTTTAAACTTGACAGACCCTTTAACAGTGTTAACACATAATCCCGAACTTTTCTTGTCTGCACTGATATTGTCCTGTTCCAGTTACACACAATTTCTCAAGTTATCTACAACACCACAACTTCATTCCGACTTTTTCCTTGGTTATTCGATTGTCCCCGATTCTTTTGTCCCGTCCCTTCTGTCCCGTCCCTTCTCTGACTAGTACCAGCCGTCCTCAATGACGACGACCCTTGATACGCCACTGACTGCGCTTGTTACTAAATTTTTCAGACTGAAAGATTTTTCGTCACTACATCCCGCACGGGGTCGTACCTTTCCTCGGATCTTGCTTTCCATGAGATTAAAAACCTCGACTGCTGCTCAGACTACGTTCTTCACTTCTCTCATCCTTTCGTAACCATGACTCAGAAAAGTAAAGCGCTGCATTCCGAAGAACCCTCCGCGTCATCTTCCCTTAGTCAGGCTCTTCCTTCTCGGCAGTCCACACCAGGACCATCAGGCATACCTGTCTCTCCCGATGTTGTTCGCGCACGTTTGATGGCACCCGCTCTCTCTACCAAATATGCAGCTTCACCTGACGTTCTCAAGCGTACAGAGTTCCGTACTGGAAAATCCTCCGACATCCTGGTTTTAGAGGGAGACGCTGACGCTGAGTTTGTCTTGCGTGGAGTCTATCAGATTGCCAGGAACAACTTTTATTTCACCCCGGACGGTAGTTACGACCCTGCTAATACATTTGGATCAAAGTTTCAAGACGTCAAACTTAGCTGTCGACTAGGAGCTCCGGCGTTCACTGTCTTCCAATTTGCCCAAACCGACTACGCTGCTTGTATCCAAAACCTGCTTGGTCTCGAAAAGTTGATCAAGCACGACAAAAAAGACGAGATCATGAGTACTTGTTCACAACACCTTGGAAAAACTCAATTCAAGCTGACCCATTCGTTATTCGATGTAAATTCTTTCGACGACTCCCTTCAATTAAATTTCAAACTGATTCTTTCGTCCAGCCTAAGCCTACCATAATCGAGTCCCACGAACTGTCTGAAAACCGTAACCCTGAAACGGAAACGTTGACTTCGAGTGAGCTTTTTGTATTCTCTTCCAATTTTTATTTGCTAACTTAAGATTCCTGTAAACGCTGTAGACTCTGATGACGAAGCCCTTGGCCCCGAATTTTCTATGGAAACTTGGCCGGTTTCCGAACGTTGCACTGACTCCTTAAAAGAACTGTTCGACTCCCATGACATCTGCCCTCTCCCTGCCTTCGACACTGATGGAAAGTTGATCCCCCCCTCTCGATATGAAACGGCTCTCAAAGGGGCGACAGTCGAAGTACACTTCGCTCTTACACACAATTTTATCAAGAAGGTCAAACGTCACGTTTATTCGACACAGTTGCGCAAGTTGGAAGTCCTTCGCGCCCCTGACGCTCTTCCCAGTAGCCCTTTCAAGCGTGTCCGTGTGAGCGCAACGTTTGAACGTCTCCCTCGGTTTTAAATCACATAACTCCTATGTTAGCTCTTCCTTTCCTTGTACTACTTCGGTTGTTCCATGACTCCACATCATCCTGTTCAAGTTTGTATTTTCCCTGTACTCGTTCAATGTACTACTCTACTACTAAGTCTGTGAGTTGCCTCTCCTCGTAAGGTTCTTTACTACCTGTTTACTCTCCTTTCCTCTTCTTCTCGCTTCGTCTCTTCAAATGCTTGTCTTGCCTGTCCAACTTGACATACTCTCAATAACCGTTTAGCTTGTTCCTGATGCCTCTTTGAAACACTTTTGTACTACGTACTTGAAAACTATGCGCTTTTTATCACGGATAACGGTATTCGTAAACAAGGTTCCTGCCGAAGTTCGGCCATACATCTAGTTGTGATGTAGCGCCAACAATGCAAACAAATAAACATAAATATAAGCAGAGATTCTTGCGAATCATAATGTATAACATGATAATGCATATTGTGTCATAATGCATAGGCCCAAGGTGAAATTTTGCGCCCTGGCCCAGCTAAAATGCAACCTAATAGCATAAGCCTAGTAATGCATGGGATTTTGGACTCCCCGACACTATGCATTATGAGGTACTCTACGGTACTACCGTATCGGGAATTTCTCGGGTGGCAAGCGATCAACCAAGCGGTCCACCAATTCACGAGGCGTAGGTGGAATGTTTACTTCGTCAACACGATTTTCCATTTACTCGAGACGCTGGCTTCGTGTTCATCTCTTGGAATATGATTCAGAAGCGAGCGGTCAGCTCTTGCAGCACGTTCCTACGGACTCGGCGGCGATTGTGTGAGAATTTGAATTCGCTTGTGCCCCACATGACGTCAGTTGCCAATAAATGGGAAAGTGATCAGTTCACGGTCCCATCGACTGAGGAGGAGAAAGCCGTGTTGTCTCTGCTATAAAAAAACGGTACTAGGACTGTATTTAGCTTATCTGACGGAGGGTCTTTGTAGCGCACTGTTAGTGTTACCGTCGGTGATATCGGGTATTCAACCGGATCCATATTCCCATATTGAACACTCGAGAAGCAAACATGCGGTGCGGCCTGTCATTGGCCTGCGGTCACGTGGTTGATACGTGACGGGGCACCCGCGGGTCGTGGCGGTGTCGTCCGCGGGACGTCCGAGTCCAGGTGGGGGTGCGACAAAGCGGCGACGAGAGCGAAACGAAGTGGTTGGACACCTGCACTGCGTGCGAGGATTATCCCCCGAGGGCGGACTCCCCCATTATCGTGACAAACACATAGGATATCCGTATAACTGTCACGGAGAATCCCGGCTGACCAAGAAGGCAGCACTGCCATTAGCGAGCAGTTCGTTCCTGTACTCCTCACTCCCTCACACGATGAACAAGTCTTTTAACCTGTGGTATTGGGTGCGCGGCCTAAAAGCATCCAGTATCTGTTCCATCGAAGCGTTGCCAGACACCACCTTTGTAGTCCTACGACAACTCATTCACAAAGAGTCTCAGCTTTGCTGCCCCCCACAAGATATGCTTCTGTATAGGGTCCCAGAAGCACTCCAGCTGAACTTTTCTGATGATAACTACGAGGACATGCTCGGAAATATATCTATCTCTCAATTAGGCCGACCATTGCGTCATACACAAACACTGGCAGTGATATTTACACCAAAACCCAAGGAGAATCATCTTCATCTCATTGTTGGTATGTATGTTATGGCCTGGCACTTGCAATCCTGTTCGCATTCACGCCCTGATTATTTGCTGTTCCAGAGGCCATGGCGCCGCTGGCACTTGATTGCTGGATTCGGGGGGCTGCTCTTAAAAACTCTTTTTCCGTCCAAATATCTATCACGAATACAGTCAACGACCTCAGAAACGTCATCAAGGCAGCAAATGATAGAGATCTGGCTGACATTTCGCTTAGTCGCTTGGATCTCTACAAGATCTCAACATACGAAGAGGCCGAGCTCAGTGCTACTCTCAGATCTCCAGGAGCAGGAAGGCTTCTGTTGTGGAAGGAACTCATTGGGACAGTTTTCGATGATGCACCATTTTCCCTTAGGCCCTATGTTGTGGTTGAGCCACTCTACGAAAGTAAGTCACGCTATGACGGTGCTGGCTGGCACTTACCCAGTTACAATTATTGTAAAGCAGCATGCAACATTCCGACCATCCCTTCACTTGTCCATCCACGAGCACAGTATCTCCAGGCCTTGGCTTGCAACCCACTGATGGCCCCATCTGAGCAAGGGGTACCTACCAGATTCAATATCTTCCAGTCTACTGATGGTAGAATCGAGTGGACTCGACCCCCAGACGGAACTTTTAGCATCCCAGTCACGCTATTGGATCCCATCTTCGGCCGTTTTGTCGATGAGTGTCATGGAGCTAGCAGCGAGAAAGCCTTCTGTCATGTTGACCATGGGCACAATCGTAAAGCCGAGAGCCAGACAAACTCCCTCGTTTTGGAACTGTCCTCGCAAATGTGCAGGTTTTTTGAAAACGAGATGGAGCGACAGGAAGAGTTCATCCGGATTTGTCGTGACTCTGGCATAGGAATCATGCCGAGCTCCTCAGGTGGTTTCAGCACCGATGGAGATCTGCACGTGAATGGTTGTCGGTATATGATCCTGGAGGTAAAATCTGAGGTCGGTTCTAAGGGTGCTGAGCCCCACTGTCAAGCAGTGCTCTACTATGTGAATGGAATTCGCAAACAAGTGGAGAAAGCTTTGAAGGATGATGTGCTCTTCAACTTTCCTTGCCTAATTATCACACTCTTCGGTCAGTTCTCTCACAAATATGCTTTATATTCTGCTCACGCGCTATCGCAGGCCCTCACCTTGGTTTTTCTGGCGTGGTCTGGGGTAATCGTCCCAATTACCAAGTCCTATCCATTGTTCTGCCGTTATTCTGGCATCCTACGGATACCACGATGCGCCGATATGCTGCTCGCCACATTGGTGCATTCAAGAATGCACTGGCGGCCTTGAAGCAACGTTACAAGGAATTTAACAGAACACCGGCAATGTTCAAAGACCTGCAGCCCGAGTATCCACATCCTCGCTGCTATCAGAGCTTGGACTGCGGGGAGATTATTTTCAGGTACATCTGCACTCTGCAGGCAGGAAAGTTACTTTTTGTCGTGGAGACCGACGCAGGGGAACGACTCTGTGTTAAGTTTACGCGGACATATGATAGGGCGGTGCACGAGCAGTGTGCAACTATGGGAATCACACCACAGCTAAGAGGATTTGACGACAACGTTCCAGGCGGGTGGAAGATGGTCGTCATGGATCTTCTCGATGAATATGAATGTCTTTATGACTTCAAGCACAACCTCTCCAGCGAACAACAGGAAAGGCTCAAGGATGAGCTTGAACGAAAGCTGGTAGCGCTTCACCAAATAGGCTTGGTCCATGGAGACGTACGGGATGCAAACGTGATGGTTAAAAAGGATCGTTCGGGATGGAGGTTGGTCGACTTCGATTGGTCAGGTAAGATTGGAGAGGTGCGATATCCTCTGAACGTCAATTGTGGACCTGGCTTGAAACGGCCAGAGGACGCCCTTGATGGCAACCTGATTCATGCTGAACACGACATCAAGATGGTGCGCTTTTTATTCAGTTAACTTGGGACTTGGACCACTGGATACCGCATGTATAAAGCACAGCAGAGTATACAGCGTAGTAGTACGGGAGTAATCTCGGCCCACAAGCACCTGACCAGATGGATTTGCGTGATTGCACGTCAGGCGCACACTGGGCTGGAAGTCTCCTATCACCCAACTTGCCCCAGTCACGCCCTAGGTCGTGCCCGATGGCCGAGCATCTCGCATAAATGATCCAGGAAGAGCGACGGGCTTGGGAACTGCAGACCCCTCACGAGAGGCTTGAAACCGACACCGCTACCAATACTCTACACGGCCCGCTTCGCCGTAGCCCGGCCCTGAGCCTCGGAGATCGGCGACAGACAGATGGGCAACTTGGTTTCACCGGTGCTCTCTCTCATACACGGACTATTGGGAACCTCCGGTCACATACACCCGATACGGACCAAACACAGGTGATACGTATGTATGTACTTTTCGTCGCCGTATTTCACTGTTGCCAGTCATCTTCGAGTTTCTTAACACATGTATAGTAGGAAGATAGTAAAAATTTGAATCTCCAAGTCGGAACTCAGGCGTAATACTTTGTACCTGCTACCGATAGTCTTCAATCACAATAACGTTCGGCTGAATGATAATCGATAGCCATTGCTAGTCATCAATTTCAATGACGTTCGCGAGAGTGTATACGTCCATGCTGTCGAGAAGTCCGGCACATGCAACAATACAGCAGGTGTGAGAGTCGTAGAGTGCAGTAGAGTGCAGGAGGTCCATCTCCTGGCAAACCTTCCGACGACTGAAGCCACGAGGGCAAAGTCGTCAGTGTCCATATCTTCGTACTTGGACGCGTTCGCTCGACGATGCTTGACCACGAGAGCGTTGCCACGCAAGTATCAGTGGCCTGGACTTCCAGCGCTGTAGTTGTGTAGCGCAATTAATCGGCATGTCCTCGTGTTGAGCCCAGTAGATGAGGGTGGACGCGTGGACGGAAGGCACAACGCGGGAGGTCACGTATTTGGTATGTTCGCTATTGGTGGAATAGTTGATGGTAGCTGGCTCTGCGACCCAGTATTCAAGAGAGAGAGAGACACTTCCCGGTAAGAAACAGTCACTATCTCCGGCTTGTAGTGGCCAGCCGCGACAATGATGACTGAAAACGACAACAGGATCAAAAGCTTCGCAAAATAGATGCATACCCCGCACGGAAATCGCTTAAAAGCGAGAGTAACTTTCGCCACTCGACTCGCGCGCCAGAAGTGACAAGACCAACAGCCCTCACCACCTTAGACCAATGATCTGTATGAAAATGCACATCACTTTGTAAAACAATGAACACAATGAACGCGACAAGATCAGCGTGGCAAGAATCTCATGGCACGCAAGTAGCGACAACTCTGAGTCACCGACCAACCATGTTCCAGTGAAGAAGTGCTTCAAGAGTGAACCACGAAAATTTTCATCACCTTCTGAAATGACGCCGTGCAGATGACAACAACTGTTCAGCACCTCATCAGAGGAACAGAATATTACCCACGAGTCGATTTTCTCACTAACGCTGTAAGAGCCTCCTCGAGCATTTGTTGAGAGTCAACGGTGGGCGACACTGGCAAACCACCGGAGATACCTGGTAGTGAACCCAAACAAGACCCCCCGCGCGGCGAGGGAACATCATCGCCAGGAAGGCGAGTATTTTCGACAGTCACCAAGAACGAGACGAAGTAGAGAAAGCCACTCACGAACCAATAACGAGGTCGTAATCGACATCATCGGCGTCAATATGAACGTGAGCAGTGAAAGAAGTACCATGGTGCTCAGCCTGTACAACAGCAACAAGGTCAGAGCCCCGAGGGACGCAACAGCGTGTGAGATGGGGGGCAACCCCGCAATGAGCCCTAGAGTCATCGAACCGTTCACGAACACAGCATTCACGCGCATTGACGATGGAGGAGTTCGAAGAAGAGCCAAAAGTGTCGAGCGACACAAGAGAGCTGATCGAACAAGGATAAATGCGCAGAAATGAACATCGGCCTGCTAGTCTGCGTTTTAAGGCTCAACCCACAAAAAACCCTTTACTACCGTATTGGGAATATCTCCTCCAAATCCGCCCCAAAACTGGCTGCCAACACCTCCTGCCACAGCACATGCCGTCCAGGCAACCATTTATTCCTCCCATCAGATCATGCGCACGGAACGTCTCCTGGACACCGTTGGTACTCGGCGCTTAGTGTCGATTTTGATTTGACCACTTCTTCTCTGCCATCCATCTATGCACAGCACATGGCGAACGGTGATGTAAATGCTGCTGGAAGTGTTTAACAGTATGTAGATGAGGAATGATCAGGTATGATCTTTATATTCATCGCGGCGGGGACATCGAATGACCTGAGGGACCAGTACATCCCCGTGGATGTCTCACTTCTGCAACGAGGTGAGCCGCACTTGGTCTATCCCATGAAAGGAATATATTGCATTCTGGACCTCATGTGCGCCCGCAGTCTGGAACGCGCACTTGGTTGTATCACTCGTATAGCTTCAGTCGATTGAATTATCTCATAACACCGAACTCCCTCGAGGCTGACGAGGCGTTCATAAACGAAATATCCCAGGACCATACTCGTCTGTGAATATCAAAACCATCGACATAAATTTCATTAAACCTGTCGGAATTCACTGGAGCAACGGATAGATTGTCCGAGCTTTCACCACTGTGCCACCTTGAATCATTCGTTAGCCAAATCACGCTCCGCCCTGACAAAAGGGACGACCCCTGTCATACATCTGTCTTGTATTTCCAGAAGAAGTGACTTGGGACCCTGCAACGAATTCCGCTTATCACAATCGTGCCACGTTCACAGGTACGTTCAGTCAGACTGCACTCAGCGCCGCACACGTTTAAACGCATCGTGTAGGTATCTTACCAAGATTTGCGATGGAGTCTCATCTGAACATACCAAAACTATCCTATGAAGTGACGAGAACTGCAGAGATGAAGACATGTTCGAAGCCGCTGGTGACGAGTTAGATTGTATGTTCACGTTTGAAGTCGAACGAGCAAGAGAGGCCAGAGGCGATCGGAGTGAGAGGCGACGTGTAAGAATGATAGCAGTGGTCCATAATGACAATATATACACATTTGCTCTAATCCACTGGCTTAATGGATTTCACTGGCTGTTCTTCATCCCCTGACACACTGGCCCATCTGTCAAAGCATCGGAGGTGCTTTGTATTAAGCTTTTTACATCGCTTGAGCTCTCTCAAGTGATTGAGAACCGTGTCTCTTGCATCATGATATTTGGGCTGAGTACAGATTATTTGTTCATTTGAAAATGGTCAGATGACTCGAAGGAAACCCACATGGTCAAGGGCGCACAGTTGCGTATTTACCAAAGAAGCTGGCTGGTATTTCTGCCGTGCTTCAATTGTGCTCAGCATATTTGCTTCCTGGTTGACATAGTACATTGCGCAATTCAGATGAAAAAATCAGCAGCCAGTGCAAGTCAGACAAAAAGAGGAGTACATACGACCCGACCAAGATCCATTGGTGTGGCTTTTGCTTCCTTCTCAGCCTGGTGTATCATAGTGCTGGGATCAGAAATTTTGTCAAATGCAACCCGCCACTCCAGTGGCAGTCTGATATTGGTGTCGATAGTTGACAGTGCTTGGACCAGAATGATTAAATCGGCTTCCAGGTCATCGTCCTATTGAATACGTGAACTTTTAGCATAAAGACAAATTGGAATTTATCCCATTTGCGAGAGCTATCACGAATATGGGGACCTACCTGGTACCACGCCTGAACATCGCTGACTTCGGTGTGATATGCGATGTAACTTCCGATCTGAGCCATCTTGTGACATTACATAATGAATCGTAGCATAAATGAGTGCATGGAACAGGCAGTTAATGAAACAGAGGGACAAAGACACACCCGTTGAGTCATCACCAATTTTCCACAGATTGCGGCATGCCTCATGAACTCAGCAGTATCTTTCAACCACGCTTCCGGAGCCTTCACGGCCTCACCAGCAATATCCTGTGCAGCTGATATAGTGGATCCATCACCTAAGGGAAGTTCGGGGAAAACAATGCGAATTTTCTGAGAATTCTCATGGACAATGACTTTCGAAAATGATTTTTTAGAAGTCGTCTGCGACCACTGGGATGCTTCAGCGTTGCGGGGAGGCCATCGAGTGCTTGTTGTATTGAGAATTGTGCCAACATTAGATCCTCTGGGCTCTGTATCATTGTTTTTTCTTCTGTAATCTATAAAATATCGACATGTGACGGTTATTTCTCTGTAGACTCTACAGGACACTAACAAAATCAAAGAGCTGTCTCACCCTCCATGACATTGTCTTCGCAACCACCGCTAACGTCACCATTGGCACTGGAAAACGAAAGGAAAGCATCCATTGTGACGGAAAGAAGTGGATTTTGTGTCGGATTGAGATGTTTGTTTTTCTCTGAGGTTGCGCCCTGCCATGGTACTTTAGCACGTCCTAAAAATAGAGTATTCACAGGATAATTACCTGAGACAATGTTGATGCTATCGACGACCCCCTCTTGCGCTTCAGCGGTACATTTGTAGGGCCGTGCCGGATGCTATTGTCATCGTAAGCGCAGTCATTCGGGGCATCCAAGCTCTGTGGTGGCATGGGACCTTGGGTGATGCCAGTTTCGCACATGGTCCCATCATGTAAAGACTGCATCTCCAGACGAGCCTCGTCTGATGCCATGTGAACGTCGTTATCCACCCCTAGCCCCGCGATGCCATCGTCGATCGGAGCCCCATCTTCGCAAATATTCCCTTGATCTTGCTGATCCGTCTGCGGCTCAGACGGTAGACCTTTCCACTCCTCTTGCTTTCCACACTGTACCGATGCTCGATTATGCTCTTGACCAATTCTTGATACGGCAGTCTCCAGATACTCGCTGGATCCTTTCTCCAGCTTTGTAACGGACCTGAGAATGCGCACATAGCCCAATATTTCTGATAAATGAGGATGAGGAGGGTCAATTGACCGATGCCAGGTCTCCAGGTCATCATCATCAAATATCTCGTTGATGTCCATGTTGCAGATGTCGAGCAGTCGGCGCCGAATAAATGTGTATAGTAGTCCGAATCGCTTGTCCCAGAC
>JBBPLT010000642.1:0-16107 GCA_038089955.1 Strobilomyces dryophilus | reverse complement strand
TTCATATTCTTCCTCACCTTCAATAAGGTCTGGTGGTGGAGCAGGGAAGTTCCAGCCATGTATGTCATTTTTGCAATAGGCCAATAAGAGGGAAGCATGGAATACGGAGTGGATCTTCCATATTTTGGGAAGTCGGAGTTGGTAGGAAATGGGTGATAAGACCTTGGTGATAATGAAGGGTCCTTCTTGCTTCGGAGCAAACTTTGGGTTGGCGATAAGGTGTTTCAAATTCCAGGCTTCCAGCCACACCTTATCTCCATTCACGAAGGGTGAGAACCATTGAGTGGTTTGGGAAGCTATGACTTGGTGGGCAAGTTTGTGCACTGCAAGGGCTTTGTCTCGAGTGGCAAGGAGGTTTTTAAGATGGGATTCTACAGCAGGGAGGTTGGAAATAGGGAGAATCAAGAGTAGTGCTTTTGGTTCATATCCCATCATAAGATAGAAGGGTGATTTTCTGGTGATGGAGTGAGGGTAGTGGTTGTGTGCAAATTCAGCATGTGAAATAGAATCAGCCCAAGTGGAGGGGGAGTTGCCACAGAAGATGCGAAGATAGGTCTCGACTTCTTGGTTGACCTGTTCCATTTCTCCATCAGTCTGAATGATATGTAGTGGAGAGGGAAAGGTCATATTGAAGGAGTTTTCCTAGTTCTTTTGCGAAGATGGAAGTGAAATGAGGGCCTTGGTCAGAGATGATTTTGTTGTAGAGGCCGAAGTGAAGGAAGACTTTGTGGAACAAGAGGGCTGCTATTCCCTTGGTGGTGATGGTTTTCTTGGTTGGGCAGAGAATTACCCCCTTAGTAAGGCCATGGTCGACCATGACCAAAAGAGAGTCAAAGTCAAAGGATGGAGGGTGATCAGTGATCAGATTGCAAGAGATCTGCTGGAAAGGTCAGGGGACATGGGAGGCAATAGGTGTGAGAGGGGGAATGGTTGGATGGGTATTCGCCTTATTTTGTTGCCAGGTGGCATACCCCTCCATGTAGTGGCAAACAAAAGAGGCAAGGCTGGGCCACCAGAATTCAGCAGTGACAAGTTGGCAAGTCTTAAGGTAACCTGAGTGGCTGGCAGTAGAGTGGTCATGGCAGCAAGCAACGATGGAATGGCAAAGGGAATCATTAGCAGGAACATAGATGTGACCTTTATAAGTGAGGACGCCATCAAGGTGTTGCCAATTGAAGAGGTGAGAATGGAAGGCAAGGGGAATATCATCCTAGATGGCTTGGAGGGTTTGCAAGACGAGGGGGTTGGATGCAGAGGAGGATGAGATGTGGTTGCAGAGAGCAATGTCAATGACATGGACAAAGAGGGAGTTTGGAAGGAGGGTGGTTTCAACGTTGTCTTTGTCATTGGGAAGGAGGTCCAGGCATCAAGAGAGTGAGTTGGGGCTGACAAGAAGAGGATCAGGGACATGGATAAGTTTGAAGTCAAAGTCGGCAAGGTCGAGGAGCCATCAGGCCTGGTGACAGTTGAGATGTTGTGCTTGACAGAAGTATGTGAGATTCTTATGGTCAGTAAACACCTGAACCAGGGTAGGGGAGCCTTGGAGGTAGTGTCACCAGGCTTTAAAGGCACAGATGATGGCAAGGAGTTCTCAGTCAAAGATGTCATAGTTACATTCTGTGGCATTGAATGCTTGCAAGAGATAGGAACAAGGGTGCCAATTCCCATTGGAGTCAGTCTGAAGAAGGATGGCTCCTGAGGCATAGGTGGAGGTGTCCATTGTAAAATACTAAACAGGTGTGGAATGACACCTGGGAATGTATGTGAGGGGTCTTGGGAGCGATAGGCTCGACCCAATAGGGGGCCCGACTCGTTTGCTGAAGTCCTGGAGGCCTGGGAATGGACTGGTGCTTGGTCCACAGGTGTGGGAAACCGGAGTTTGAAAGTCTGAAGGTGTGGACTATGCTGGAGAGGTCATGTAGGTGTCAAGGGAGAAGGGAGGAGTGTTCTCAGGCTGTCTCAGAGGTCCAAAAAGCGGTGGTAATAATGGTAGTAGAAGGGGAATTAAGGGGAGATGGGGAGATATATATGTAAATACACTAAAGACCTTAAGTAGATGTTTGACACACTGTTAGCTACATAGGGGACATTGACTGGACCGTGGGAAAAAGTGTTGGCCCCATCGGACTATTAGACCAAGAGTGTCGGTCTTCTAGAGGTTGGACTGAAGGTAGTCTGGACCATGGGAAAAAGCGTCGGTCTGTCGGACTGTTGGCCCGAGGTATCAGACATGGGCCAAGAATGGTCAGACTGTGGGAAAAAGCATCGGTCCATCAATTTCTGTGTCATGGAAGGCTCGGGAATGGTCTGGTGGTCATCAGGCAAGGCCTGGAAGGTGAGGGAATGGGTGGATACCACTGTAGAGCACTCTGGAGCTCTACACCATGGCTATGGCGAATGGTCAAGAGATGTCAGGAAGACAGAGGACAGGTTCAGAGAGAAAGAGAGATTTAAGTGAGGCAAAGGAGTGTTGGCATGCCTTGGTCCATTGCCATGGATGGTCTTTCTTTGTGAAGTCCACAAGAGGCTAGGATGAACCATCAATAGTAGTTGGCAAATCTGAGGAAGGATCGGACATCCTTGACACAGGTAGGGGTTGGCCAGGAGGAAATACCCTTGAGCTTCACTGGGTTCATGGCGAGTTGGCCAGGTTTGACAATGAGGCCAAGGTACTCGACTTCTGAGGTGGCAAAGGTGCACTTTTCGATTTGAGGTGGAGGTCTAGCTCCTCCATGTGTTGGAGTACACATTTGGTATGCTGAGTATAGGTTTGCTCATCTGGGGAGAAGATAAGGAGGTCATCCATGTAGATGACTAACCATCCTTCAGCGATCATGTCTCAGAAGGAGTTGTTCATAAATTGCTGGAACATGGTGGGGGAATTGGAGAGGCCAAAGAACATAACCATGGGTTCAAAGAGGCCTTCATGCATAATGAATGCAGCCTTCCACTGGTGTCTATCTTTGATCCAGATGTTGTTGTAGCCCCAATGAATGTTGAATTTGGTGAACATCTTTGTGTCTTTGAGCTTATCAATGAGGTCGGAGATCAGGAGAAGTGGATAGGCATTGCAGACAGTGTGTTCATTGAGATAGTGGTAGTCCTGGCAGGGGCAGAGTTTCCCATCTTTCTTTTTGACAAAGAAGAAAGGAGAGGCCTGAGGGAGTTGGATGGTCAGATTTTTCCTGCCTTGAGGTTTTCATCGAGGAAGTCCTCAGTGGCTTGTCATTTCTCTGGAGAGAGTGGGTATATTTTCCCTATCTTCGGTGTGAAGGAATCATCCAAGTTTATTTCGTGGTCATAGGGTCACGATGGGGGGAGGTGCTTTGTGGCTTCTTTGGAGAAGACTTTGGTGAACTCCACATACTCCAGGGGAAGTGTAGCCTTGGGTTTTGCCTTTTTGGCAGCGATAGCTGGCTCCATTGCAGTGGTAAGTTTTCATACAGCAAGTGGAGACATAAACTGAGTGCCGCATTTGACTATTCTGTTGATGGTTTGATTGTCCAGGGAGTACTGTATGTACTTCTCCTCAGTTTCATAGTCAAGATAGTCAAAGAGTCACTGGTGGGTCAGGGTGTTTACCTGAACATGTTTTGGAAGGGAAACTGACATGGGTTGGCAAAGAATGGAGTTGTGTTGTTTGATGTTGGTGGAGTGAAGAAGGTATAATTCTTTGGACTGATTGGTGGATTTGGGAATGGACAAGGTCTGTTTTGTCCAGTCAATGGAGGAGTTGGCGTAGCAGAGCCAGGAAAGTCTGAGAATAACATGTTCACTTCCATAGTTCATGATATGGAAGGTGACCCTGTGGGCTAGCCCTTTGATATTGACAAAAAGGGTGGTGGAGAGGTGGATCAGCCCTTCTTGGTTCTTGGTTTGGTCTATGTTATGGACTTGGATGGGGTTTTTGAGGCAGGTTTTTGTGAGTTTGTGCTTGTTTACGAAGTCCCAGTCAATACAGGAGATGTTTGCTCCACTGTCTACAAGGGCTCGTGTGTTGATGACTTTCATGGTGTGCGAAGGTTCAATAATCTGGAGGGGAATTTGCATAGATTTTGAACAAGAGGATACTAGTACAGGGGCACATGTAGCTCTAGGGGGTCTTGGCATTGAAGCAAATCCCTGGTTTAAAAACCTGAATTGGCAAGGGAGAAAGAAACACGAGCTGCTTTCTCATCATCATCATCATCATCATCATCATCATCTACCTCCTCTAGCTTCTGGATGGTTTCCTTTTTGGCCTTCTGGACCTTTGCCTTGGGGGTGGAGGAAGTGATTTTGAAGAATGTAGGGCATGTGGTGGAAAGGTGCCATTTCTGGTGGCAGTGGAAGCAAAGTCTGTTTTTGATACAACAGTCTTGTTCTTTTGGGGTGAGTTTGGAGACTTGGACTATGTCGATGTCCATGGCATCTGGGTCTTCCTCCTTCTTGGTGGACAGGTTGGAGAAGTTCTGGTAGGTGGGTCGAGCTCCTCCTCTTCTTATGCGTAAGATTTGTTGCCCCCTTTCATACTGGGTCTGGAAGGCTTGTGCCTTCTCCATCCATTCCTTGATGGTCGGAACATTCTTGTCGAGGTCAGCGATTTTTATGAGAAGCAGTTCAGGGAGGCCAAGGAAGTAGTAGCTGCAAAGAACATTTTCATCTTTTTGAGCTCAGCGATGGAGGCATGATTGGTGAAGAGGGAGTTGTACTCCTGGAGCATGGGGGAGTAGTCTTTGGTTTTGGGGTTGTACTTCATTCTAGTGGTAGCGAGCCAATGGATGGCGTCACTGACTTGGGTTTCTTTGTGGAAGTGTTTCTCGAGGGTGGTGAGGAAATCTTTGTAGCTTCCAAATTTGTACTTCCCCTTCTTAGTGGGATCTTTTGTTGAAAAGTCATGTGCCATAGAAAGGCTGATGTTATTTGTGATAGCAGATAAAGTATGGTATGACATGAAGCTGCGATATAATCTAGGTACTGTATAGTTGTTAGGTAAGTGAATGATTCATTCCAACACACCCCCTGAATCATGAGCGATTATGAGCGAATGAAAGAAACGAACAAGAAACAAAAGAATACATGCCCTGAAGGTCCAAAAATTACCATGCAGCATCAGGGATTTCATCAATGAGGTTAGCATACCCCTTCTCCTCCAGACAATCCTTGGCATAGTGTCCCTTCTTGCTACACTTGAAACAAGTGACATTCGCCCTAGAACAAGCGATGAAAGCAGTGTCAGAGCTGTTGGATTCACCCTTAATAAGCTATGCTTTGTAATTGTCAAGCTGTTTGCAACTGAGGTGATGCTCTTCCTCATTGAGCAAGCGAGAGATGGCAAGTTCAAGGGTAAGTTTATTGGGTTCAACAGCATCGAGAGCAACAATGACAGAGTCATATTCAGGAGGAAGACCAGATGTGAGGACCATGATCATGAGGATGTCAGGAAGAGAGACACCAATGTCCTTCAAGAGATGTGCCTGTGCCTTGATATCACCAACCCATGATGTGATAGATTGCTCGGAACCTTTCTCCATGCATGAGAACTTTCACATAGCTGTGAGCTGGGTAGAGAGGCCATGGGCACAGTGTGTTACAGTCACACGAGAAGACGCCCCCATCCTTTCTTTTCCTCCGTCACCGACTTCCTGACTCCCACCCCTGACCTCCCCTTCCTTAACCTCGACGATGATCCCATGGAGACCTCTAGCTCCTCCGTCCCCATCCCACCACGCTTGGCACGCAGGTTACCCAAGATACCCAGGAAGGACGCCTAGCAACCCTACGGCCTTCCATACGGAACACCGCGACCGCAGTCGCCGCAACAGGCTGCGCCAAACTCTTCTCTTCTCTTCACTTCGCTTCTTGTACTTCTACTGACTCCGTTTCCATCGCTTCCACACAGAGTTCCAGACTTGCCGTTCTATTTCCCATGATCCACTTCCTTTGATCCTTTTATCTCCTTTTGGCCACGGACACATGCACCCCATCTAGTAGAACCCTCAACCCTGAAGGTTCCCACCCCTTGCCTTACCAGTATATAAGTCGGGTACTTTCTCCCATGTTCCCTAGCTAGTTCTACGCCTACCAAGCCTAGTAATCTAGTCCACTTCTCCACGCATCCCTCGCATGAGACAGTTCAATCCAGCAGACGCTATCAAACCCTTGACCCTAGCCTTTACCAGAAGGGTACTAGGAAGAAACCTCTTCGCCTCGGTCCGCAGAACATACCTCGGCTTCATCTATAAGACTCCGCTCTACTTTGAGTGAGCGCTGCTTAGTTACTACGCAACCAGCGTAACACAGTGGATGCTAGCAAGGGTATCCCAAATGACTTTGGGATCATCATCCTGGACATGGATGATCTGGCTGTTGTCGACATACAGTGTGATTTCAGCAGCAGCCTTGAGCTGGCGCAGAGAGAATGCCTCGATCTTGGTAGCAGAAGCTGTGGTTGGGGGCAGAGTCTCCTTGCCTGACACAATACTCCAGAGATCAGAATAGATGAGCAATGCATGCATACGAATGTTCCAGGTGAGATAGTTGATCTCATTGAGATGCAGCATCACAGTGGCATTGAGAATTGATGAAGACATAGTGAGCAGAAGTGGTTATGTGGTGCAGATGTGGATATATGCAGTTCTGAGCCCAAGAAACGATATGTAACACCTTCGACATAGCCTGTCAGTCGAGATGAGATGCAGCACCTGTGACACAGCCCGTTGGTCAACAGCATGCTTGCACAGCCTGTCATGCAGTTACCAAATTGATGTATCCCAGTAATGCAGGGTAGATCTGCTATGTTGAAAAGTCGTGTGCCATAGAAAGGCTAGTGTTATTCACGATAGTGGACAAAGTATGGTACGACGCAAAGCTGCGATATAATCTAGGTACTGTATAGTTGTTAGGTAAGCGAATGATTCATTCTGACATCCTTGTGGGTCTGGGTAAAGGTTCATGCCCAGACAAGGGTGGATCCTTCAATCATATGGGATAGGATGAAGGAGATCTGTTTGTGGTTGTTGAAGTAGGTGGTTTCATTGGTGGCTAGATATACTTCAATGGCAGTGAGTCAGTTGTTGAATTTTGAGGGGGTTCCATCAAACGGGGGAGGTTTGTTCAACCACAGTTTGGTGAGTTTAGATGAGGACATCCTGGGGTTTCGAGGGGGGTGGTGGTGGAGGGGGGAGATTGAAGAGTCATCTGGTTTGAGCGACTGGGGTAGGTGAAGGTGGCATGGGAACTGAGGGGATGTTTAATGCAATGGAGAGTTGGTTGGTTAACTCGTCATCAGAAGATTCCAAGTCAAGGTGTTCGTTGGAGTCAGAGTGGGGAGACTGCTATGCAGTTTCTTCTGCGGAGGATTCAGAGGGTTCAGAGTTTCCCCTGGTGGCGGTCCAGAGGTGGCCAAGGATCTCATTTGTTGAGTGGTCTATAATGGCAAGCTACAATGATGGTAGTCATGAGATGGCAAGCTAAACCTTTTGTTACACTTGGTCCAGGTAGGGCCAAGCATAGCCTTGGATGGCAAGGTTCAGAGTTGAGGGTGAAGGTTTGACCTAGGGGGCATCCTCTAGGGTCAAGGGTTTGTGGTTCCCTAGGGGCCTCCTTAGGGAAGGGTCAAGGGTTCAGCCTAGAGTGGCGCAATCGAAGGTTCAAAGGAGCATCCACTCAAAGTAGGATGAGGACTTGGAGAGTCAAGGGTTTTATGGCAAGCAGGTGTATTTCAAGAGAGTACTCAAGGAGGTTTAGCTTAAGGGAAATACATGAGCAAGCAAGGGTTTAAATAAAAGAGAGAAAAGGTTTGACTAAGCAGATGAGTCAGAGGAAGTCTAAATGAGTCATCCACAGCAAGGATGTGTCAGCATATTACTAATACAATGGAAAGTCATGGAATGTGTTGGAACATCCCATCAGTTCTGAAGAAGCAAGAATTAAGAAAAGAACAAGTTGAGTTACTGGGTTGCGCTGGCAGAGTGTGAAGCAGGCAATGAAAGAAAGAAATCATAACACTTGACATCTATTTCTGTCCATGGACTCTATGGTGCAAGAGTCTGGGCTTGGCTTGGCTTCATCAGTTGTCTTTCAACATCTATACCTGCATGGTTCCCTTGGATAGGTTCGGTTGAATGAAAAGAAAAAGAAAAGATGCTGGCGTCACAGCAGTATGAAGTCCAAAATCAAGTGATGGTAAGTGACACATGGTCTGAAAGTAGTCCAAAGCACAGGAAAAACGTGGTCCGATAGTGGCAAAGTGGGCTGAGATGGATGGTAGATGTGGTGGTCTATGATATGGGTAGTGGTTTATGAAGGAACAGTTGTTTAAGATTTTATTTCAGTCTTTTTCTTATTTTTCAGTTGCTGGACAAATACCAGGGTGGAAACTGAATTCACCAGTACCAATCCAGGGGTAAAAAGGTACATAGCATCAATTTTGGGCCATTTTGGGCCTGAAATTACATGAAGCAGTCACTTTCAGGCCTGTTTCGGGTCCAAAAATGTGGTTGAAGTATCTAAAAAAAGCGAAAATCGAACCAAGGTGAGAGAGTGAGGCTCCCCCCCAGGTTGGTTAGCTAATGGCCTCCTGGCCATTTATACATGTGGAAAGGATGGTAGGTAGGTATGTTGACATGAAATAAGTGCAAAATGAACTGTGACAAGGGCCTGGTAAACAGACCTGAGCACTGGTAAAGAAAGGACATGGCCTAAAAAGGGCAGGAATGAGTGTAGGGCGACACAGACTGCAAACATGGCAGCCTGCGCACAATCAGTGGTACATAGATGGACGAAGAATAAAATAAATGGTCCGTGGAACACGTCCATAATGGACAGTCCACAGGCCCATGGTTGATAGAAAGGACTGACAGCAATAGTGCTGTTGGTGGTGTGGGTGCAATGGTCAGCAAGGTGCATGACGAGCCTGATGCGACCGTTTGTAGGGCTGCAATGGGGCAAGAAAGGATGTTGGCTCAGTCTGGGAGGACCAAGCCATTCGTGGTGTTGGTCATGGCACATGGTGCAGGTTTGACAGTGTGGTTGAACAACAGTTCAGTCATGTGCGATGGACCTGCCAGACAGGACAGGCCCAGAGTGTCAGGTTGAAAAATAATGGGGGCTTGGTTGTGGAGAACCAAGCCATGCATGAGGATGGATGAGGCACACAAAGTGCCTCACATGGACATCATTGGGACAGCAGGTGATGACAGACATGCCACGGCCAGGTGCACAGCCATGAAGGCATGTGGTACCAGTCTAGTCGATGGTCAGGGTGGTGTCGGTGACAATGGCAATGTCGCAGGCAGATTTGAAGGTGTTGGCAAGGTCAAAGGCGAGAGCGAGGGCAAAGGTAAGGATGATGGCAATGGCGTGAGGGCATGAGGTGGGGCTGGTGCACATGGTGGTGCCAGCATTGGCAATGTTGACAGCAGGTTCAATGATGATGACACAACTGGTTGAGGCGACCACACATTGTCGTTTTGCATGGCTACAAGGTGGTTAGCATGGAGAATGGATGAGGAGAGGGTGAGGGCAAGTGCCTGGTCGTTTGGGACTG
Organism: Strobilomyces dryophilus; assembly: GCA_038089955.1. Taxonomy (NCBI): domain Eukaryota; kingdom Fungi; phylum Basidiomycota; class Agaricomycetes; order Boletales; family Boletaceae; genus Strobilomyces; species Strobilomyces dryophilus. The sequence continues at coordinate 6,578 of JBBPLT010000642.1, read as the reverse complement.
AACTGGTCATGACACATCAGGTATATGATGCAGCGACTGGTTGTCGAAATGGCGAGGGCAACATTGGAATGATGCAAGGTGGAGATGGAGCTGGTGTGCATGGTGGAGGTGTTGGTGAGCGCGAGATGGCGCATGGTGGGGGTGAAGATGAGGATAGCAGCAGTGAAGTCGAGGCTGTGGGGGTGTTAGCGTGAGAGATAGGGTGCAAGGTGGTGAGTGAGTGTGCCTGGTCATGTGAGACTGAGCTGGTCTCAAACTGGTCACAGTTCAGGGCTGCGGTTGCATGTGTCGAGGGCAGGGGTGATGGTATTGGGTTGGCATGCATGGTGCAGTTGCAGGCAGTGTGGATGACGATGACGATGGTGGTGCAATTGGTCATGTGGGCCATGCATCGTTGCTCATTGTTGGTGTTGCTATGGGGGGGTTAGCAGATGACGAGGAGGAGAGGGAGGTGCACGAGATGGTGTGGTTGGACAGGGCCAGTCAGATCACGATATGTCGACAGCTCAGAGCTGTGACAGCACATGGTTTCAGCAACAGGGACAACAACAACAATGCAAACAGTCATGGGGACCATGTGTCATCATTCAACATGGCTGTGGGTCAGTTAGCATGGGGGCTGGACAGTAAGATGTCAAGCAAATGGGCTCAGTCATGTGGGGCCAAACCGGTCATGAAACAGTCACAGTGTGGTGATGGCAGGCATGTGGGGGGCGATGGTGGTGTCAAGGGTGAGGTGGTTAGTGACAGTGGTGTCAATGGTGATGGCAAGAGTGATGGTGAGCACGTTGGAGGTGTGGATGCATGCACTGGATGGCACATCATTTGCAAAGGGTGGGGTAGTGTCACTGGAGTTGGTTGCAAGGGTGATGATGATGGCAGAGGTGGGCACGAGGGTGAAGTCGATGACATGACCTCATTTGAGAGCATATTGCAATGCAGCATGGCTGTTGGAGGGTCAGCAGGAGAGCTGGTCAATGAGACGTCGAGTGGATGGGCTTGGACATGTGGAGCCGAGCCAGGACAGCACGTGGCCAAGGTGTTGGTGTTGGTGAGGGTGAAGGCGAGGTCAAAGTCGGTGGTGAGGCCAGTGGTGAGGGCAAATGAGACAATGATAATGCACATTGTGATAGTACAAAATGGGTGGAGGGGCATGAAACAGTGTAGATACCAAGCCAAATAAAACAGTGTCGGGTGTGGCTCGTGCTTGGTCATCCAGTGTGGTCAGTATGGGGGCATGGTTGCGCAAGTTGGTCAGATTGGCCTGGTATTGTCCCAGGCTGCAAGAATGAAGGCTAAAAAACATCAGTTAGTGAGGGCAGCAGGTGGAATGGAGGGAAATGGGTCTATTATGCTGTCTGATGGCATGACATGATCTGCTAAGATGGAGGTGGCTGTGTAGGTTGTGCAGACATTGCAATGCAGTGCAACAGTTGACATGATGGGTCCAACGTGCAATATGGTGAGTATGGAGAGGGTTGATGAGGTTGGTGATGATGGCATGGGTGTTATTGGAGCTGTGAGGGTTAGCAAGAGGACCGCAAGCAGTCTTGATGTGACCAGTCTGAGGATTGGCAAGTGGACTGACACAGTGGATGTCAGTGATGATGGTGGCAAATTGGTGGGTGATGGCATCAGTGTTGGTGTTGGTGGTATTAGTTGTGTGGTTGTTGACAGCTAAGGAGTGGTGGTGGTGTTGGTAAGAGGTGTGGGCAGTGGATTTGGTGGCTGTGCAGTTGTGGCCAAGGTAGGCAGAGTGACCACAGATAGTATTGATAATGGTGATGAGAGCCAAGACACAGACTAGATGCCCATCTTGCACCCAGGGTAGTACTGGTAGAGGGCCAAGGTGAATGCCTCCCAGTCTGGTGGTTGTGCAGTCGTTTCAGGGAGTGTGTCCCAAAACTTGGTCTCTTCTTGGGAGGCATAGCAGCAGGCTATTCTAATGCAGTCGGTCTTTAAAAGTCTGATGTTTTCAGTCAGATTTTTGATTGTGTCTAGGAAGGGGATGAGGTCGGCTGCCTCCCCATTGAATCAGGGAGCATCAGGGTCAGTAGAGAATGGTAGGACAGCAGGTGATATCATGGTCTAGAGGTATTAGGCTGAAAAAGGAAATTGTGGACTTAGAAAAATAATTTGAGGCAAGTAATAGCAAATAGTGTTCTAGGGGTCATAAGTGATGAAAATAAGTTGGTTAGTTGGTAGTCTAACAGAAGGCATTGGGGAATGGATGTAGGGATGGGAGGTTTTCATGATAGAGACCAGAAGGACTTTGAGCAAACCACTAGATGTTATAGTCATATGAGAGGACAGCCCCATCATTTCATTTCCTCCCCTCCCCGCCGATGATCCCATGGTGACTGAGTCCAGCTCCACTGCCATCATCCCACTGTGCCCATTGTGCAAGTTACCCAAGATACTCTAAAGGGATGACTAAAAATGCTTCACCCTCTCAACACATGGAAATTGCAGAACTGCTCTCCCAGACTTCTTCTTTTCTTGTACTTCTACCAATCTCTGTTTCCATTATTCCATACAGAGTTCCAGACATGCTGTACAATGGCAATCCTCCTTGGGGAGGACAGCAGGTGTTGGTCTGTAGGTGCAATATGCTCAATCCAAAAGGGGGTCCGAGGCATTTGCTGAAGTCCGAGAAGCCCTAGGATAGACCGACGCTTGGACTGAAGGCATGGGAAAGTGGAGTCCAAAAAGTCCAAAGTGCGGTCGAGGTTAGAGAGGTCAAGGAGAGGCTGAGGGTGGAAGGAAAGATGTTTTCAGGCAATAGGAAGGGTTTTCGGGTGGTCTGATAGGTAGGAAATGGATGGTAGAAGGTAAGGTAAGAGGAGATAGGTAGATACATGTGTAAATACACTAAACGACCTTAAGTAGGCCTGAGAATCGCTGGGCCTTGTAATCTAAGGTACAGAGTACAGTCAGGTACAGGGGAATGCCTAAATAGAGTGGGTCAAAGTAAAAGAGAGTGGCCCAAGAGCCATGGAGTGGACTGATGCATAGTCCGGACCACGGGAAAAAGCATCAGTCCTCTCGGTCTATGGCCTGAGAGTGGTTCGGGCCATGGGAAAAACATCAGTCTTCATTGGTCTTAGCTCTGAGAACATCGGTCCTATGAGATGTAAGACCCAGGAAGGTTTCGGGGCAATTGGATTGTCTCGGGGTGAGGTCTAGAAGCCTGGGATGGTGTGTGGACAATGGGAGAATGCATGGATAGCACCGTAGAGTGAGCTAGTGCTCTACAACACTATTCCATTTCCCATGATCCACTTCCTTTGATTCTTTTGTCTCCTTTTGGCCACAGACATCTGTGCTCCACTTAGTAGAACCCTCAACCTTGAGGATTTCCATGCCACTCACCTTACCTTATATAAGTTGGGTACTTCCCCTCATGTTCCCTAGCTAGTTTTATGCCTATTAAGCCTAGTAATCTAGTTCACTCTTTCACACATCCTCTACATGTGAGACCTTTGATTCAGCTGCCGCTGTTAAATCCTTGACCCTAGTCTCAGCCATCGCTACTAGGGAACTCACTTTGCTGTCTAGCCATTTGCCACAGCACTCTTAGCTTCATCTATAAGACTTCGCTCTACTTCGAGTGAGCACTACTAGGTTACTATGCAACCAGTGTAACAAAAGAACTAGCTCTCTTCTCGCCCTCTTCGTCATAAAAGTAGGAGACTACCCTCAGATCTCCAAGCATACTACAATGCCTCTGGAACTTTAGGAAACAGTCTATGCATACTAAGATACCTCTAGATCACTCTAGGAAACTCATTCGCATACACTATGATGCCTCTGAACCCTGAACCCTGAACCCATTCACATATACTATGATGCCTCTGAACCAGTCATGTCTTACAGAAGTTCACCTAGACAATAGAAAGAAAGACTGCACTCTCCCTCTTCCCTTGGACAATGATCTCCTATCACCCAACCTCCACAAAATCCTTCCCCAGAAAATGTTCCACCTTATTGTCGATGACCATTGTGTAGAAGTTCCTGGCATGGAAGACATACAGAGCACAGTTAGCTCCGAGGAACCCTCTGTCCAATACACTCTGGCAGAAACCCTTAACCCTGAACCTCATGACTATTCCTGATATGGAATATCTGTCAGATCAGTCGCTGGCGCCACAGGTGCAGGAACTATAGTTCCCATGGAAATATCTGCCTCAGAAAAGCTGATCATGGATGATCCTTACCACAGAATGAACATTCCCCTTGATATCTACACCTCCGATGAGTCTACTGAAACACCACCACCACCTCCACCTCTTGCCAAGGAATGAGAATGTCCTACTCAATGGACCTCTAGGAAGGAAATGACACCTGGAATGCTGAAAGACTGTTCTGGCAAACCAGATGAAGCCTGATGGTGAAGCAACACCATGCAGGCCTATTACAAGATCAACGACAAAATCTTTTCCCCACAACAACAGGTGCTGATCTTCCTCAACAAGCTCAAGGACATGTGAGGAAGACTTTTTGCAGAACCAATAGTTGAGAAGGCCCTGGCTGATGATGAACAGAACTGACCATCCCTCACCTCCATTATTCACAACTTCCTCACTACCTTCTCCCCTCATGACATCACAGCCAATGCCAGGATGAAGTTAAAGAAACTTCAACAGAATCTGCGAGATAAGGAGAATGGATTCTCCAATTATGTCACAAAGTTCCAGCTTTTTGCTGCCCAGACTGGTATCTCTGACCAAGTCACGCTAATTGACCAACTAAACAACAGGTTGGACCCTGAACTAGTCACTATGATCATTGCCATGGAACAACCACCAACCACCCTCCATGACTGGATTGACAAGGCCAGTCAATTCCACATACAAAAGGACCCAGATGCCATGGACATAGACATACTCTGAACCACTCACCAAAAATGAAATAAAATACTTAAGAAGCTTTGCATAGCAAAAGTAGTCACCTTTACCCTGACCATCCTCTCCAACACGAAGGCCCCATCCATATGAATCCCAGTTACTATTGCTACCCTGAATGGACAAAACATTTTGATCCAAGCCCTGGTAGATAGTGGAGCCTCTGGAAATCTTATCAATATTTCCCTTGCTGGGAAATACCAGTTACCAAAACAAAGGTTGGTGAAACTGCTTATCACCCAAAATGTAAATGTGGACAGAACAGTCAACAAAAATGTGATGGCATGCCATAAAGTCTGCCTCATGATTCATATTGGTGGTGTCAAAGAAGAATGTGACTTCATGATCCTCAACTGTGGAAAGGAAAAGATAATCCTCAGACTCCCTTGGCTTTAGACCAGAAACCTGGTCATTGACTGGACCTCAGGAAAGATCGATCTGTCCCTGAAATCCTACAGACAAGATGATAAAGAAGCTGGCAAACAATGTTACCTCATCTGCTATCTAGGAAAAGCATCAGATTCCTTTATCAACAAGGAACTCCACGAAAAGGAATCCCTCTCCCCTATAGAACATGTGCTACGAATTCGCAAAACTACGTTATCCACTAAACTGGCCATGGTGGCCAAGAGGGATGAGATAAAACTCCCACCACAGTATGTAGAATTCGCTGGAGTTTTTGAATAACCAAAGAATGAGATCTCTCCCCCCCCCCCCATTGACCTTTTGATCACATGATCGACCTTGATAAGGACTTCATTCTGAAGATTGCAAAAGTCTATCCCCTTAACCCATCTGAGAAAAAGGCATGCAAGGACTTTGTGACAGAACACCTAAAGTCTAGAAAGATTATACCATCCAAATCCCCACAAGCCTTCCCTTTCTTCTTTGTTCCGAAGAAAGATGGAGGACTTTGCCTGTGCCAAGATTACTGGTACCTGAACTCTTATATAGTAAAGAATGCATACCCCCTCCTGCTTATCTCTGACCTTGTCGACAAACTCCAAGGCTTGACCCTCTTCACCAAATTTGACATATGTTGGGGATACAACAACCTTCAAATCAAGGAAAAGGACCAATGAAAAGCCACATTCACCACCCTAGAAGGACTCTTTGAACCAACAGTCATGTTCTTTGGCATGTGCAATTCCCCTTTCACATTCCAGGCATTCATGAACCATATCTTTGGTGACTACATTGCTAAAGGATGGCTCATCATCTATATGGACGACCTAATGGTCCATACTGATGATAACCTTGAGAGACACCAAGAACTTGTCCACAAGATGCTCAAGTGGTTCCAGGAACACTGTTCCTTAAACTCTCAAAATGCTAATTCAAGCAATGAAAGGTGGAATTCCTTGTCATGGTTGTCTCCACCAATGAGATCTCAATGGACCCAGTCAAACTCTTGGCCATCAAGGAATGGAAAACTCCTTCTTTGATCAAGGCTGTATGATCCTTCCTTGGCTTTTGCAACTTATATTGCTGCTTTATTCCAGACTTCTCGGCAATAGTAAACCCGCTGAATGCCCTTACCCATAAAAGAAAGACATGGGAATGGACACTGGATTGTGAAACCACCTTTTGCACCCTTCAGAAGGCTTTTCTTTCCCAACTGGTATTAAAAATGCCAGATGTCACCCAACCATTCTCCATTATGACAGATGCCTC
>JBBPLT010000641.1:0-14019 GCA_038089955.1 Strobilomyces dryophilus | reverse complement strand
AATCAGACTTGCTCCTGTCCCTGATATTCTTGACCGTGATGAGTGGGTTCACGATTCTGTTTTCCCTGAAAAGCCGCAGGAACTCGTCAGAATCGATCGTCTCACAATCGCCTCGCTCGTTGAGGTAATGGAAACCACCCATCCCGGCGAAAAAACTGTGGGTCATCGACCACTGACATCCTAGAGCTGACGGTATTCCAAGAACCGTTAAATTCTTATGTGGTGTATGTGCGGCCGAAGATGACGTACCACGAAATCCTTTGACCTTTTTATACGCGTTCCAGCACTCCAGGGTAGCATACGCAACCATCACCTCCGGGGCGAGGAACGACGCGAGGGCACATAGACACTTGAACCAGAGAGACGCTTCCACCTCATCCTGGGGAACGTTGAAATGGACGGTGTGCCATACGCAGATCAACAGGGTCAGTGTGCAGCTGCCCAAGATGTTCTGCAGGCTCTGTGATGACCCATCGGGTGGCGGACAACGGTCAGAGGTCGTGGAATTGGTGGAAGTTCCATGTGCGATCTGGACGAGACAGGAGGGTGAAGGGGAAGCAAGTCATGGAAAGACGAAAATCGGCAGGGAAAGAAAGATTCGTGGGCAAGACTTGACAGTCATCGTAAGCTCTTTTAAGGACATGGCCTGCAGGTTATCGCGTGCATCAGCGTGTGAACCGAGGCGTCCGATTCCGTTCCATCAATGATCATGGGCGGTATGAGCGCTTGTACGAGTTAGTTTTGGTAGACGGTGAGGGCGACGAGTCGTTTGGGCGTCTAAGCGACGGCGATAGAGGCAGTGTAGAAAACTTTGCTACATAGTAGACGACGAACTTGCAACGGGGGCGGTCGAGGGGCGACACTCTGCCGATTTTCTCGACCAGATACGCCGGTCCCTGACTCGAAGAAGCCGAGGGGCATCTGGGTGAGTGGGGCCTGGAGGAATCCCCGGAGGGCGAGCGGCGACGTGTTGTCTAGGTCGGATACGCGTTTACATCTACAAGAAGATCCAAAATTCGATTCAGGATGGCTTCACGAAGTACTTACAGTCCACGTCGACACCACCGTGGCAGAAGCGCTTGCAGCAGGGAGGTGCTCGTTGGCACCAGTTGACCTCAGTTTGTTTGCTTGTTTGCACCATCACTGTCCAAGAAGCCCATGCTCAAGCACGGCGCGCTCGATGACCTACCATGTGGCCCACGCCCGATGACGACGATGCATTGCTCTCTGTCACAGATGTAGGCTCCGACGGTAATGCGCCCGACTCCGAGACCTGTCTCACGACCACTCAAGGTGGTTGACGTCGAAGGTCGTCTACGAACACGCAGGTGGAGTCGCGTCGCCAAGTTCAACGTCGGCCTATGTTTTCGTTACCATCTCTCGCGCGCTGACGACTGAAAGGTGTTACACCGACCTGAGGAGCTCAGGCCCAGGGATCTCGCGCCGACGTTCGACGGTACGTTCTTCCCGCTCACGACGTGGCACCGTCGATACGTGACCCTGCTCAGCTCTCTCCTCCAGACCTGGCATCTCTTCGACCTCGACCCCTACCTCCGCGTCTTGCGCCACAAATTCTTCTCCACGCCGACCCCGCTCCGATCGCTCACCCTCACCCTCGCTCTCGCAGGTCGCCATGTCGTCAGCGCCGCCGAGACCATGCGTCCCTTTCTCTCTATTTCCATCATTGACAAGGCCATCGACAAAGCTTGGGCAAAACACTCGTGTGCACCCTCCCGATCCTCCATCCCTTCCTCCCTTCCCCGCGCCTGTCCATACCCACATTCCATGCCCTCGTCATAACCCCCCACCCCACCCATATTACATACTTTCTGCTGCGATATCCAGGTCGTACGCTCGTGGTTCTGTCAGCGATCGACGGGATCAGACAACTGGCGCCTTTGTTGGAGTTCCTCGACCTCTGCGTGTTTCCGCCGCATCCACAGCTGGAGCCCCACCAGCGTCGCAAGTCCCTCTGCAGGCTTAAGGCGAACGAGAACGAGTTGTTGGAGACGGACATCACGACCGGAGGACTGGACATCCCGGAGGTAGACCACGTCGTTCGCTATCAGGTGCCGCGTTCGGCAGACGCGTTCATCCGTCACAACGGGCGCACGGCGCACGCGATGTGCAAAGGATTCAGTCTGCTCATGTGCGCACCAGAAGACGTGTGAGCCCTGTTTTCGAGTGTGGGCCATCGCACGACGTTGAACGTAATGAGGGAACAGATCCGGTTGGTGAATGAGATCGATGAACAGGGACATCGTGCACAGAAGCGGAAGCCGAGCGGAGTTGAATGGGGGAGGCGGCTGAGGGGATGGAGATCGAGCTAGATCCGGACGTGGTCAGGTGAGTCCTCTGTGTCAATCTGTGGGATGGCGGCGCATAGCGAGGACGAGTGGCCGAAGAGGAAACGGGCCGAGGCTGAACTCAAAAGATGTTGTTGAGGCCGTTGATCCCAAGGGCTGACGTAGTCGCTGGCTGCCATGCTGGGATTGGGGCGGACCAAGGCAGTAGTATCTATGAACGTGGATTATATCATAACCAGTGCTTAGTCAGTGTGCTCGTCTTGGATATGATAAGGTTCTATTTGCAGCGTATCCTTACTACTGGTAATGACAGAGCACGCCAATCGAGCTATAAATGCGGGATGTAGCCAGTCCAGGAAATGACCTGGTGAGCGGAACACGGCAGCGTGCGGAGGCCAGCAAGTATCAAGCCCACAAGCATCGCCCGGGATATGACACCATAATTGAGCACCCACACTACCAAGTAAAAAAAAGACACGGGGATCACGCGGTACGCGTGAGATAAGAGGTGCTCGCTTTAGAACGACTCGCCACTGGGAAAGAAATCACTTACAAGACTTCTTTTTGCTCGTCGCTCGCGGACTCGTATGTTCGTTGGGGCAACCCCTTCACATTTATTCCGGACTTTTCTTGTTTTGCTTCTCGACGCAAATGGAAAACATGAGGACGTGCCGGACGGAGGGGCTTGTGCCACCACAAGCCAACGACCAGGAGCGAGAGCACAGCCATGCAAAGGGTGTCGAGTTCGACCAGCGTCACTGCAAGCCCGACAGCAAGCCGCCCGATGACCTGGACTATAAACCATGCCAAGTGGATGGCGAAGATCGACTTTCCAATCGCATCCGACTTGCTTTTGTCCCTGATATCTTCGACCGTAACGAGCGGATTCGTGATTTCGTTTTTCTCGCAAAGTTCTAAGAAGCGATCGCAGTCGATCTGGACCTCAGTACCCTCCTCGAGACAAACAAAGCCACCCATCCCGGCAAAGAAGTTGTGTGTCCACTTGTACCTTTTGGCTAACGAGAATTGTTGAAAACGTGCGAGATGGTTCCGATGTGGTACTAAGAGGCTACACACCGTGAAACTCTTTGACTTTTGTACGAGCGATATACCGCTCCAGAGCAGCATACGCGACAATTGCCTCCGGCATGGCAAATGCCACAGGGCTGCTTAGAATCTTGAACCATACGGACTTTTCCCATTCACTGCGAGGGACATTGAAATGGACGGTGTGCCGCACGCAGATCAACAAGGTTACTGCGCAGCTGCCCAGGATGCTCAACAGGCAGTACATTGCCTCATCGCCGAGCCGAGCCGATGTGCTTGCAGAGCGAGGAAGGACGGGGGTACTTGACAAGAGATACAATAGTCAACGAGTGTTGCATACGTGGCATGTGAATAGGTACTGATGATAGAACACGACAATCAAACTACAGATGCGGGATGTAGCTCGTCCAAGGGACGGTCTGGTAAGCAGAGCATGGCAGAGCACGGAGGCTCGCAAGCATCAAACCCACAAGCACCAACCGCAAAAAAACGCCGATACCAACGTACAGAAACATAAATGTCAGCGGGTCGAACATAAATACACGAAGCACTCGAGACAGTACACCAGGGGTGGCCGAAGACTCTCCCGAGGGTGTGGCCTGAGTGCCCGCACGAAGCCTGATGAGTTCCGGGATCCGGCGAATCACGTCCACGAAAAAGTCAACCGAAGCTCCTGCCAAATAGATCGACATATAGTGCCATGTGGTCCTTTCCCGCCCCGTCGGAAACTCGAAATTCCAGGCAATTAAATGGAGTCCACCAAGAACGAGCCAAGTGGCACCAATTGAAAGGAACGTAACAGACCTAGTTGCGATATCGCCTGTGGCGAGACTGGTGATTATCCTGCTCAGTCCTGAGGCTGTAGGAGTGGCCTACAAGGATTAAGAGTCAGCAATGGAAAATAGGCTCTGCAAAAAACGAACATCTGGGGACGCAGTGCCCATTTCATTCCTTCCACGCACACATCTCCAGCAGGATATCGGCCAGTGCGAAATCGTGGGCTCTGGCTTCCAAGCATCGCACCTATGTATGATGACGTACTCGCCTTAGAATGACTCGCAACTCTTTGGGAAGAAATCACTTACAGGGCTTCCTTTTGCCTTTTGTGTGCGGACTCGGACGCTTGTTGGGAAGATCCCTCCGTGTTAATTCCCGGCTTTTCTTGATTTACTTCTGCGCGCAAAACGAAAACATGAGGACGCTCCGGGCAGAGGGGCTTGTACCACCACAAGACAATGACTATGAGCGAGAGGACGGCCATGCAAACGGTGTCGAGTTCGACCAGCGTCACTGCAAGTCCGACAGTACCCCGAACGACAACCTGAATCGCGAACCAGGTCAAGTGGATGGCAAAGATAAACTTTCCGAGCCAGTCCGACTTGCTTTTGTCCCTGATGTCTTGGACAGTGATGATCGGGTTCACGATTTCATCTCCCTTGCAAAGCTCTAGGAAGCGATCGCAGTCGATCGGGACCTCAGTACCATCATCGCAGCGATAAACAAAGCCGCCCATCCCTGCAAAGAAGCTGTGCGTCATCGACCACTCGTACCCTTCGGCTGACGAGAACCAAAATTCGAAACGTATGAGATGTCGGCGATGTGGTACTAAGAGACTACACATCACGAAACTTTTCGACATTTCTGTGAGCGGTATACCACTCTTGAGCAGCATACGCGACCATCATCTCCGGCAGAAGAAATGCTGCGATGCTGCATAGGATCTTGAACAATACGGATGCTTCCCACCTGTTTCCAGGCTCATTGAGATGGACGGTGCGCCACACGCAGATCAACAAGGTCGGGGATATTGGCATTTCTGGTGGCGTCGAACACATTGCCTAGAAAAACTTACTTGTAAGTATTAATTCTTCAAAGGACATCATATACCACTGGCATGAAATAGTACTCACACACATATTTTGCTGCCTGGCTGCAATGGACCGCATGGGATTTTCCGCTCTCGACAGCACAAGCAAGCAGCAGCAGGCTTCTTATGCAATGACACAGGGGGCGAACAGTGGGGTAACTGAGACCAAGAAGAGTGTAAGCGCGAGTGTGAACGATATTGTGGAGGGAGAGGCTGTGAATAGGAAGCTGGTAATGGAAGCTCACTGAGCATGTATGAGTGACCAGAAACTGCAAGGCCAGGCTCATTGAGATGGACGGTGCGCCACACGCAGATCAACAAGGTCAGGGCGCAGCTGCTCAAGATGGTCCACACGCTCCGCCCCGTGCCATCAGGCGGTGTGCAACGGTCAGAGCCGGTAGAATTGGAGGATCCATGTACGAGCGGGACGAGACAGAAGAGGACAAAGAAGGCACGGGTCATGGAAAACCGAAAGTCGGCGGGGAAAGAAAGACCCATGGGAGAGACCCGGCTGTCCAACAAAGCTCTTTTAAGGTCGCGGCCTGCAGTCTATCGCGTTCATCAGTGTGCGAACCGAAGCTTCGATTCCGTTTCATCAATGATCATGGGCGGTATGAGCACTGGATGCGATGATACCATCGACGTGATGCCTCGCAGTCCATGAGCAGTGTGCTCTTCGACAGATCAGTTTGGGTAGAGGAACAATGTTTTGTCGGGCGACATGGTTATTTGTGCGTCTAAACGACAGCGATGGAGAAGTACGTAGCAGGCGACGAACTTGCGTTCGACAGGCAAACTTGTCAGTCCACTCTGCCGAGTTGCTCGACTTGAAGAGGCAGTCCTTCGAAGAAGTCAAGGAGCATCTGGGTCGCTGTGGCTTGGAGGAATCTCCAGAGGCGACACGGTTATCACCACCGATAATTCAAGCCCCTATCGCACCGGGTCTTGCTGTAGAGGGTTTCTATGTGGAGATTCTTAAAACACCTTCTCGATGTTCGTTTTTGCCTTTGTGTTACTCATTTTGTCTTCCTTCGGCGCGGGAATTGTGCTCTCGTAGATCATCACCGACAATTCAAGCCCCTGTCGCACTGGGTTTGGGTTTCTATGTGGAGGTGAAGATTCTTAAAACGCCCTCTTGACGTTCATTTTTGCCTTTGTATTTATTTGTATCACTTGCCTCTTTTGGACTTCCTTCGGCGCTTTTCTGCCGAGTTGCTCGACCTGAAGAGGGAGTCCTTCGAAGAAGTCAAGGAGCATCTGGGTCGCTGGGGCTTGGAAGAATCTCCGGAGGCGACATGGCTATCACCACCGACAATTAAAGCCCCTGTTGCACCAGGTCTTGCTGTAGAGGGTTTCTATGTGGAGATTCTTAATGCATTCGTTTTCGCCTTTGTATTTGTTTGTATTACTTTCATGCTTCCTTGGTCTTCTTTCGGCGATTTTCGCGCGTTCTTGCACCACGTGGTGCTCTCGTAGTTTGACAAATCTGTCGTGCGTTGTGTCGTGGCCACCCATCGGCGACGCTGAGCAAGGACCTCCAGTGAAAACTCAAGCGGCGTCGCAGGCAGGGCACCTCGTAAGTTCCTAGCATCTTCGGTGAGTCGCGGTCCGAGCCATGCACGCAGCAAGCGACATGACGCACCCAGACCACTTGCTCCTGCGACTCGACTTTCGAGACCCCATCCCCGAGGGGGGTGTCATGGCTACGCTCCGAAAGAACAGGATCGAGTGCCTAGCGTCTGAAAAGGTGAGCGTCACCGACACGCGTCTAGAGCGTGGTTGATTTACACCCCTGTGACGAGGATGCCCATCTATACTACTTTCTGCTCCGATATCCCAGTCGCGCACTCGTGTTTCTGTCGGGGATCGACGGGATCAGACGATTGGCGCCGCTGCGGGAACTCCTCGACCTCCGCATGTCTGCGTTGCATTCGTAGCTGGAGCAATGCCAGCGTCTCAAGAACCTCGACAGACTCAAGGCGAACAAGAATGCAGTACTGTTAGAGATGGACATCGCGGCCAGAGGACTGAGCATTCAAAGGGTTGATCATGTTGGGAAGAGCCATGTACGAGCTAGTACGCGAGTACGACTCAGCGACCGTCACAATGGTGATAGAACACTGAGGAAAACGAGGAGAAGAGAAACGAAATCTAATCTATGCGAGCTTATGTAAAGTGTTGTGATCTGTGTAACGTGTAGGACGAGCGGCGAGATGCCATGTCAACAAGCCAGACCCAGGGAACCAGGGGCAACACCCCGTGCTGATAGATGCGGGCTACGACAGCGCCAGGACCCCTGACACCGCTCGGAGGGACTCCGCCTCGGCCCAGGTCCCAGCTCCCCCACCACAACGACATTCACTATCGAGTGCCGCATTCAGTCGAAATGTTTATCCATCGCGACGGATGGGCTGCGCGTGCGAACTGCGAGGATTTCACCCTACTCACGTGTGCCACTGGGGAGCGGCGCGTCGTGCGGTCCCTGTTCTCGAGTTTGGGATGACGCGAGGCGGCCGAGGCGGAGATGGGCGTGGAGCGCTACTGGGCTAGTTGAAGGCGGTTGATGAAAGAAATCGATTGGGAGGCGGTCAAGGCGGTGAAATTGAGCTACACGTGGTCAGGTGGGCCCTCCGTGTCAATCGGGCGAAGAGCCGAGGCTGGAATGAAGGCTGAGCTGAAAAAGATGTTGTCGAGGCCGTTGATTGCGAGGGCGTCTCGACGCGATTCGTGGCGTCTGGAAGTAGCCAGACCATAGAGGATGTAGTCGCTGGCGAAGGCGAGTCCACGATAATGGCCATAATGGATATCTAACTCGCAAAGTGGACAGTGCATGAGCCATGCCGAAGTCGGAGCGGACGAAGGCCGGTAGCACGAAGGCATCAGGCTGCGTAAAACAACACATATTTACGGTCGTGCCGTGGACGAGACATAACCAACAATTATCAAACATGCTCATCTTGGGCCCTATGAGTGATCCGCATGGCGTATCGGTACTAACTACTGGTAATCAGAGCACGATAACCGAGCTATAAATGCGGGATGTAGCTAGTCCAGGAGACAGTCAGGAGAGCGGAACACGGCAACGCGCGGAGGCTGAAGCACATCAAGCACACAAGCAACGCCCTGGATACAACTCCATAACAGAACACACAGAATGTTATCGAGAAAGACGAGCTAGGGAGGTCCGAGAACCTGCGCAAACAAAGCCAGCCCACGACAGGGATAATCGAACCTGACGCTAAAATGATCGACTGATTGCGCCATGCATACCTTTCCGCTTCTGTTGGAAACTCGAAGTTCCAGGCGATCAAATGGAGTCCACCAAGAATAAACCAAGTGACACCAAGCGAAGGACACATGACAAAAGCAGTCCGGCCATCGCATTTGTAGAATTCGACCATCATCTTGAACAATCCCCGGGGTGTAAAAGAAATGTTCTGAAAATCATCGGTCAGCAGTGGAAAAATAGAGCCTGGAAAAAAACGAACATCTGGGGACATGGTACCTATTGCATTCCTTCCACGGAACCATGTCCAGAAGGCAGTCAGCCAGTGTGGAGGCATATGTTCCCGCATCCACGTCCAGCAGGCTGTCAGCCAATGCGGAAGGATGGGCTCTGGCTTCCATGCATCGGACCTACGCATGACATGGTCCTGAGAAGGGCTCGCCACACTTGAGGAAGAGACCACGTACAAGGCTTCTTTGTGCTCGTCGCTCGGCGATGTTCGCTCGGAGGGCCACCAAGACAACACCTCCATATCCATCCCGGGCATTCCTCGATTTACTTCTCTACGCAAATAGAAAACATGAGGACGCTCCGGGCGGAGGGGCTTGTACCACCACAAGCCAACGACCAGGAGCGAGAGCACAGCCATGCAAAGGGTGTCGAGTTCGACCAGCGTCACCGTAAGCCCGACAGAAAGCCGAACGATGACCTGAACTATAAACCAGGTCAAGTGGACGGCGAAGATCGCCTTTCCAAACCAATCTGACTTGCTTTTGTCCTTGATATCGTCGACCGTAACGAGCGGATTCGCAATTTCGTTTTTCTCGCAAAGTTCTAAGAAGCGATCGCAGTCGATCTGGACCTCAGTACCCTCCTCGAGACAAACAAAGCCACCCATCCCAGCAAAGAAGCTGTGCGTCATTGACCACTTGTACCCTTTGGCTAACGAGAATCGTCGAAAACGTGTGAGATGGTTCCGATGTGGTACTAAGAGGCTACACACCACGAAACTCTTCGACTTTTGTATGAGCAATATACCGCTCCCGAGCAGCATACGCGACCATTACCTCCGGCATGGCAAATGCCACAAGGCTGCATAGGATCTTGAACAACACGGACTTTTCCCACTCATTGCGAGGGAGATTGAAATGGACGGTATGCCACACGCAGATCAACAAGGTTACTGCGCAGCTGCCCAGGATGCTCAACAGACGGTGCATTGCCTCATCGGGTGGCGGGCAACGATCAGAGGTTGTGGAACTGGTGGAAGCTCCTTGTACGAGCTGGAAGAGACAGAGAAGGGCAAAGAGGACGAGAGTCATGGAGAGACGAAAATCGGCGAGGGAAGGCAAGTTACGCTGGACGGACCTCATTGTCATGCTCGCTCTTTTGTGATCGAGGCCTGCAGTCGGCCTGCCGGTCAACGCGTGCAGAACGTGCGAGAAGAAGTTCCATTCCATCTGTCTTATGGGCGGCATGAGCGCTCGATACGGCCCCACCGTCCACAGGAAACGACGATTTGCAGTCGATGAGCAGCTTTCTGTTCCTCTGGTCTGAGTCCAAGTTTTGTCAGGGACAGCTTTGGTCCCTACATCGATGCAAGACTGAAGGAACATCGGGTACCGAGTCGTTGAAACTTGGAACGTAGTCGCCGTTCATGGCGGCCTGCGCATGTGACTGATGAATGTAAACCTAGAACATGCTCTCGACTCACGATAATGCTCCACTGCCATTCTCCGCTTGGATTGCTCGCAGAAGAGGCGAGGGAGAGCGTATGCGCAACTCGATGTCGCGCTTTGGACGACCATGGGACAAGAGGGGGCTAGTGTGTTCTAGCGCCTCGAACAATCCGTCGGTAGCGGTATGAACGAGCTGGATGCGACAGAATCAGTGATGCTGGGTGATAGTGATCGATGATATGCGAGGGAACCATTTGGCATGTCAACGGTCAGCATGATGCATCAGGAGTAGACCTGGCTTGTGGAACATTGCTGAAGGCGACGTGAGCGGTGCTGCAACGACCCATCTGGGCCTGGAATTCGATTGGTGGGGTGTCTCATGACCCGCGTCGGTGGCGTCGTCCGATCCTATGTCGATCGACTTGTTTGCACCGCGCTACCATGACTAAGCGAGGACATTCGGCGCGTCGTGCTCGCCGAGCTTGTGCTTCTTGTCGGGCTCGACGACCTACCTAATATGAACACGCTGATGCGGGTCGCGTCGTCAAGTTCAACGTCGGTCTTCATTCTCCTCCTGCGCGCTGACGTCCACAAAGTTTTTCACCGACCCAATGAATCCACGAGCGGGCTCAGGTCCCACCACCCACGCCTGCACCTGCACCTGCGCCAACATCGTTTGATGGTACGTTCTCCCCGCTCACGATGCATCCTCGATACCTGATCATCCCCATAGCTTCACTCCTCCAGAATTTGCCTCGACCCCCTCCTCCATGTCCTGCATCACAAATCCTTTTCCGCGTCCCCCCAAACCCAATCCTTGGCCCTCTCACTCGCCCATCGGCGTCACCGAGTGCGTCACCTCTTTCTCTCCATTCCCGTTACCGACACGGTCATCGACAGGACTCGCGAAAACATTCGCATTCGCTCTCCCGATCCTGCGCGTCCTGCTCCCCCACCCGCGCCCGCCCATATCAACGCTCCATGCCCCCCGAGTCGTCATAACGCCCACCCGCGAACTCGCGCTCCAAGCCGCTGACCACCTCGACGCACATACTTACCACCCACCCGACGCCAACGCCAACGCCAACCAGACACACCCCACCCTGAACCCGCGCCCCTGGTACGCATCGCTGTCCTAGTCGGCGGCAGGTCTGCCCAGAAATAACGCCGCATACTCGATTAGGGCGTCAATGTCCTTTGCGCCACCCAGGTCGACTCTGGGACACCTTGAAAGAGGTGCGTTCTGTTGCCTGGCATCCGTGCTGACGCTGGCACGAGCGCGTCAGGACGAAAGCCTCGTTCGACGAGTCCAGAACCTCTCTCGACGCTCGTGCTGGATGAGGCAGATCGCACGATCGAGCCCGGGCATTTCGCCGAGATGGACAAGATTCTGCAGCTTACCGATGGGAGACGATCCACTCGCGGACCGACGCTCGCTGACGGCGTTTAGAGAGGACGCTATCGAACCGGCAGCGAAAGAAGAGTGCGAGGCGCCGCGTCTGCAAAAGTTTGTCTTCTCGGCAACACTGAGCAAGGACCTGTAGCGAATCGTCTTGGTTGGTGCGTTTACTTGCTTATTCAGGCTAGGCCCGAGCGATACCGGCAGTCAGGTTCGTTCGAGGGATGTCGAGGATCCATCAGTGAATGTTGGTTGGCTGGTGTCTCGCGGGTGCATGGGTAGCGGGAGCTTGGTTTGAACTCTGACCACACAAAACTTACTTTCGCACGCACTTCGTCCCGAAGATGCATGGCATGTGATCATAGTACAAGAGCGTTGATAAGCTAGAGATGAGGGATACAGAGCATCCAGGGAACTCTCTCGTGAGCAGAGTAGGGAAGTGCACAAAGGCTGGCAAGCATCAAGCCCACCAGCAATGCCCGGGGCACGACACTCAGAAAACTCGCAAGCAACACGACAATAGACATGAAAAAATCCCACCCAATCGGTTGGATCCCAGTCCAAAGTGGTAGCCACCCACATTCCAGCATAGCATACACAACCATCGCCTACAGGGCAAGAAACGACGCGAAGGCACACAAACACTTGAACCAGAGAGGCGCTTCCACCTCATCCTGGGAAACGTTGAAATGGACGGTGTACCACATGCAGATCAACAAGGTCAGCGCGCAGCTGCCCAAGATACTTCACACGCTGCGCGTCGTCTCATCTGGGGCGGGGCAATGATCAGAATTCCTAGAACTGGTGGAAGTTGCCTGTATGAGCTGGACGAAACAGAGGAGGGCGAAGAGGACTGGAGTCATGGGAAGACGAAAGTCGGCAGGAAGAGAGAGATTCATGTGTGGGACCAGACAGGCACGCAATCGTTGCATGCATCAGCGTGCGAACCGAGGTGTCTGATTCCATTCCATCAATGATCATGGGCGGCATGAGCGCTTGATACGGCTCCACCATCCACAGGAAACGATAATCTGCGGTCGATGAGTAGCTTTTTGTTCCTCCGGCTGCATCCAAGTTTCGTCAGGGTCAGCTTTGGTCCAAAGGAATGTCGAGCACCGAGCCATCGAGATGTAGCTGGGGGCCTGAGCGTGGGCCGATGAATGTGAACCTTGAACATGCTCTCGACTCACAATGACGCTTCACTGCCTACCACTCTTTGTTCTGATAGTTCGCAGGAGGGGTAAGGGAGAGCATCGTCGCGCTTGGGACGACAATGGGTGTGTCTGCGGAGGAGAGAGCGAGCTAGATGCGACGCTGCACAATATGCAAGTCATCAAGAGTACATCAGGCTCCTGGAACGAGTTCGGTGGGTTCTACAAGAGCTTTCGAGTCAGACGCACCGTTACCAGACCATGGACACGAATCTCGAATGGTGAGACGACATCGAACTGACGACCCGCGTCGACCACGATAGGATAGTACAAGCCGAGTATTGTTTGCACCACGCCCATGACCGACTAAAAAGCTCAAGCTCGAGCACGGCGAGCTCGATGAGCTACCATGGAGACCCTTCCCACGGCCGCGGTCTCGACGGTGGCGACTGCGTCCTCGCGTTCGAGGTCGACGATGTCGAGGTCGTCTACGAACATGCTACGTTTTCGGTGCCTTCTCTCGCCTGCCGATATCTACAAGGTGTTACACCGACCTGATGAACCCAGGGATCTTGCGCCGATGGCGGCCTGTGCCGGTGCATGACCCTGCTCAGGCTCTCTCCTCCCTCATTGGCGCCCCTTCGACCTCGACTCCCACCTCCTCCGTGTCCTGCACCGCAAATCCTTCTCCACGCCGACCCCGATCCAATTACTCGCTCTCCCGCTCGCCCTCGCAGGTCGCGACATCATCGGCGTCGCCGAGACCGTGCGTCTCCTCTTTCTCTCTATTTCTATCATCAACACGGTCATTGACAGGGCTCGGGAAAAACACTCGTATATGCCCTCCCAATCCTGTAGGCCCTCCTCTCCCGCCAACAACACCAACGCTCCACGCCCTCGTCATAACGCCAACCCGCGAACTCACCCTCCAAGTCCCCGACCACCTGAACGCATTTGCCCACCCTCCGCCCGATCCCAACGCCAACGCCAACTCCCTGCACACCAACCCGACACCCGCGCCACTGGTACGCATCGCCGTCCTAGTTGGCGGCACGTCCGCCCAGAAACAACGCCGCATGCTCGATCATGGCGTCGACGTCCTGATCGCCGCCCCAGGTCGACTCTGGGACACCTTGGAAGAGGTGCGCTCTGTCACCTGGGTTCGCGCTGACGCTGACGGAGTACTCCAGGGCGAAGGCCTCGTTTGACACGTCCCGAACCTCTCGGCACTCGTGATGGACGAGGCAGATCGCATGATTGAGGCCAGTTGGCGAAGGAGGCCGAGCTGGACTCGGGTCTAGTCAGGTATGTGTGCCTTTCCGTTTCGAGCGGGTAGTGATTGAG
>JBBPLT010000640.1:0-16153 GCA_038089955.1 Strobilomyces dryophilus | reverse complement strand
ACAAGAAGCGAGGCGAAGAGAAGAGTCTGGCGCAGCCTGCTGCGGTGACTGCGGTTGCGGTGTTCCGTATGGGAGGCCGTAGGGTTACTAGGCATCCTTCCTGGGTATCTTGGCTGCCTTGCGTGCCAGGCGTGGCGGGACGGGGGTGGAGGAGCTGGAGGTCTCCATGGGATCATCGTCGAGGTTAAGAAAGGAGAGGTCGGGGATGAGAGTCGGGGAGTCGGCAACAGGAGGAAAAGAAAGGATGGGGGCGTCCTCTCGAGTAACTGTAACAAATTTGGGTTTTCTGCCATATGGAGAGACATGGCGGCTTCACAGGCGGTTCTTCCAGCAGATGCTCAAGAGTGGCGCCGTGCAGAGATTTCGACCCTTGCATGTCTGCGAGAGCTGCCTACTTGTGCAAAAATTGCTAAGAACACCTGACCAGTTCATTGAGCATGCGTTTGAGGCGCGTTCCGGAGGTTGTCCGACATCGCCGTTCAATGGTTGATCCTCTCCTTTTAGCATATGGCATCCATAATCATGAACTGCATGTACGACTATGACCCTTCCTCAAGAGAAGACAAGCTACTCAAGGTCATCGAAAACGTCATAGGGCTCATAATGCCTGTCACCCGACCTGACGTTGCATTCATCGTCGACACGTTCCTTGTCAGAAAGCGTCATTGCCATTGCATTTTGCATTTTGCGGACTTGTTTAATTTTCTAATTCAGTGCTTTTTCTCCCATCGTGGCTTCCAGGCATGACATTTTCACAGATGCCATCGTGTTCACGAACCTCTGGTCCATGGCCTGCGATGAGTCCAAGTTTCCCAATCCGGACGCATTCATCCCAGAGCAATTTCTCACCGATGACAGTTCGCTCTTGCCCAACGATGCTGAGCATTGCACATTTGGATTCGGTTGATGCATCTGTCCAGGCAGACACTTTGCGGACGCGTCCATATGGTCCCCAATTGCCATAGTTCTAGCGGTGTTCTGCATCTCGAAGCACAAGGACGAGCACGGGGTCTGGATTCCAGTGGAAGCCAAGTTTCCGAGCAGTCTTCTGAGGTGAGTCCTTGCATTTCCCTCGACCACCCTCGGCGTGAGGTTACTAATGGTCACTCAGACATCCGTTTCCATTTGTGTGTGGCACCATGCCAAGGAAGCCAGGGATGGATGCTGGGAAGCTGGAACAGCTCATCGCTGCGACCACGGTAGAGCATTGGACATTGTTTTTGTTGGTGTGGTGCACAGGGGGAGGTCACTATCAATGCTTGGATCAGGAGCATCACCCTAGTAGTTTATTTTGCATGTAAAAGTTGAGCGCCAGGCTATCTGGTGTAATAGGTAGGCTGCAAGAAGAAAGTGAATTACTCAGATGACACGCTTGAATTTCCAATGCTACACTCGTAGATACTACGGTCCTCACCCATGCTGTCCAAACCTTAGCGATCAACTCGGCCAGACTGGTAGCAGTGTCACGGTGCAACTCAGTCATACGACGATGACCATGCCAAAAAGCGAACCGACATTATAGGTGCTGAGCTGATATGCCCCAACAAACGCGCTGATGGTCATTGCTCTAAGGGCCTAGGTCATCAGAGAACCAAGGGCGGGGAACTTGTGCTTGCGGAGATAGTCGATGTGGATGGCATTGAACTGAACTGTAGTGGTTAGCGTCAACGATGCCACTCGCCCCGATGTGACTGTGCATGACTTGGACAAGAGGGACGCCAAGTAGACCATTCAGCATGGGGCATGCCATGCCAGACGTCTGGAACACAGCCACGATCGTGGGGACGAGCGCAGCAGATAGAAGGCACTCATTGATGGCTGCTATCATGTTGGAAGCGCTGCGCTGCCAGGCCTGAGTCGAGCAATCGTCGGAGGCGTACCTTGGAGGGACCTTGACACCCTGCAGCCTGTTGGAGACATGAATGTTTTGGCCAGTGTCGAACATGGAAGAGACGGTCGCCACTGCTGGGGCTGCACATGCCGCATGGCGGACCAGTGGTCTGCCGAAGTCTTCGACGCCAAGGTCCAATTTGGACGATAGCAAGATATGAAACTGGTGTGGCCAACTTGAAGTTGGCATGGAAACTTGAAGCTTGAGGCTTGGAAATGTCTGTCCACAATGTGTCCAAACCCCTTCCATTCAACGACGCCCTCCGCAACCTTGCTCTTTTGTGCTTCGGGCGTGAACGTCCATTCTCAGAAATGCTCGACTGGGGGAAATCGCCACCAATTCCTCTGAGCCTGGGGGGCTCTTCAGGTAGTGCACACGCTACGCCATATTGAACATCGTGCTACTCTTCATATCATATCTGGCTCCACCACATCACCATATGTTCTCCCTCAGCTCTTGGAATCATCCAACCCAAAGTTTTCACTGAGAGATAACAGAGACGGTTGTAACAGCATAACGTCTGTCTCTTTCAAACTCTTAACGATCTGACAAGGATCATGACCAGATCGGAAGACAAGACTGCCTGTGTATGATCCCTGTTGAATGGCGGCCGACTTCTTGAATGCTGGGAACACCAAAGCTGGGTCATGGAATATTCTCCTAGTGGTCCTCTGGTCACCACCACCATGCCATTGTACAACTTTGTCCAGGTCTACAGCGAAAATGGCCACTGCCTCTTTGACATCGCAATTCCAAGTGATGTCATTTTGTAACAGTTCCCTCGCTTGTCAAGCAACAGCCAGCAACTCTTTGCCTTGTCTGAAGATTATAACATCTTCTCTCCCGACGCTGCAGGGAAGACCATCTCAAAATGGGCCATTCACAGGACTGAGAATCCCGCATGCATCGTTGTCGCAAGCAACGACTTGTTCATCACTGCCTCTTCCGGATCAACAGTCCCTTTGTGGGACACTACTACGCAGCAGCAAATTGGATCTGTCGTCCTGCTGGACTTAGTCCATTCTCTGACTATATCGAAACACCATCACCTCGCAATCTGTGAAGATGAAGTGGTCTCTATACACGAATTGCAGGATATCCTTCCCCCATCCTACTTGGTTGACGTGAGTAGACTCTGGCTTCGTCTGGTGGTCTTCGACTTGACTGGAAAACACCTTTCTTCAGACACGGCGAGATATAGATATGACCAAGTTGCGCCTGCCCTCACATCAAAAAAACCAACGAACTTGAGCTCCTCCGCGAACTCATTGATGCCTAACATGCATCCAAGAAGCAAAATGAGTTGCTACGTATGTTCGTCAATGTGGTCACACACACTCCGTCAATGACCGAGTCTGTTCAGGTGACAAAATTGCGCAGCTCAGGCAAGTCCTCCAAATGTCGGACGCTATCAGATTGGCAGAGCTTGAGAAGTTTTGTGATGGTCAAGATGGAGAGACCAAGGCGCTGCGATGCAAGATTAAGCAATGGAAGACTTTGTTTGCCACTTAAGAGAAGGAATTGGCCACCACGCATGAGACCCTTGAGGAGCTCTAGCGCAACCATTCCCAGAGCGTACAACTTTCACCGGCCTCCCAGGAAATAGATCCCATGAGCAAGAGTGATGCAGCAGCACACAACGACAGCATCCCCCCAGTGAGGTTGCAAAGAATGTGAAAATGACTTCCTAGATCTGAGGATCCACGTTATCAAAGAGTCTACAATTAAGTAACGCTCAAAGAAAACATGCCACTCAATGCCTGCAGGTGTGATCCTGAGATGCGACATGCGAAGATGAATATGAGGTTCTTTAAGTTCTTCGATAAATACAGTGTTCATATGGTATAGTAGGAATAGAGATAACTGGAATCCCAGCCTCATCAGACGCTCCAAGCACGCAGGTGCCATTTCACCTTGCTGACTACTATGTCTGTGGAGGTAGGTGTACGAGATGGTGACGCACTTGTAGATATACCACCATGCAGGGCACTTGTCCACCTTCGATTGGAATGGTCAGCGCGCTCCATTGTCTGCAGCCTCGACCTGTGAAGAATGGCCGTTGGATGGCGTGAACTCTGCGCCGATCCCGCTATACCGCACGCTCACTTGAAGCTGGCTGCGCACGTACAGCTCGTGCACACTTATGATGAACCGAGGGAGGGATGAGGATGAGGGTGAAGTTGATCGCATCAACATCAGCATCGTCGGATGGACTGACGCTGTAGTTCTGTTGGCCAGAGATATCCCGAGCATCCCGGAGATCTCTGCCATAGCTTGTTTGCTAATGACACCTTTGATGGCAAGGTTAGTCTGGTTAGTGAGTGGACCAGCAAAATTGTCCATGCTGATCTGGGAAGCAGGGATGACAAGATAGCTGGACCATCAATGGAGCAAGTCTGTTTGGATATGATCAGACAGGCGACACAGCCAGAGCGATAGACAGTGCAAACATAGCGAGCGATGATCAAAGTGTCCCCCATAGCTTGAGTGTAGCTCATGAACATATTTCCGCATTGTGTGAGGTGTGGGCCTGATGCTTAAGCATGACATGTGCCAATGATGCGATTTAGTGGACACCTACACTCACGCCTCTTGTGCGCCAGGTCAAGCACCACCAAATAGGTCGCTGAGCATCATGCGTAGGGGAGAGAGAGACTGGTAGCACTACCAATGAATGGTCACCGATGCATCCTAATGTCATTAGGATCGCTAGACCACTTTGCCCCATGCTCTAGCTTGCACACTCCACTCCCTACCCTACTTGCTAGACCACTTTGTGTAGTGATCGCTACCAATGACTGGTTTCCGATGCAAGCTTATGCCATCAGGATCGCTAGACATGCGATTTAGTGGACACACATGCTCACACCTCTTGCACAACAAGTCAAGCACGACCTAAGCCAAGGCTGAGCCTTCATCATGGGGGAAACTGTACTATGGTCCTAGTGAAAGCATCACCAATGAACAGTTTCTGATCGATCCTGATGGCATCCAGATTGCTAGACCACTTTGCTTGACGCTCGCTCTCGTTTGCAGCACTATCCATGACGGGTCCCCGATCCATCCCAAGAATGGCTAGACCACATGGCCTGGTGCTCGAGCTGCCCCCATCGTGTGTGCGATTTAGTGGACACATCAACTCACGCCTGTTGCGCACCAGGTCAAATGCGACCACACATCGGGCCAAGCCCTCTGCATGGGAGGGAAGGCGACCCGTTGTCACCCCTCCCATCGACCAGACTAGCCTGTGGCTAATGGGAACACAACCAATGAACAGTTTCCTGACCTGCTTCACTGAGCAGACCGATCCTCTGCTTCTTGGACGGCGACCGACTGCTTTGCTTGCCTTGTTTCCTAGCTGTCATGCTGGACATGCCTCGAATAGAATGGTCTACAGCACCACTGAGTGGTCCCCAGACCTACATGCAGCAGAGGTTGATCTACTCTGCCTGCATGTGGCGAGACTGCCTGTGCTCCTGTCGACCATCTATCCTTGGTCTATGGTTGCTGATCTGCAGTGGGGTGCAGACGAACTAAACAATACCCCCGACCTATCTAGCTTGTCCCTAGGGAACACAACCAATGAATGGTTTCCTGACCCGGTCTATCAAGCAGACTGATCCTCTGCTTTCTAGTCAGCGACCGACCTCTTTGCTTGCCTTGTTTCCCTAGCTGTCGAGATAGACACACCTAGGAAGCACTTCTGTCATGACACCACGGAGGGGTCTCCTGACCTATGGAACAAGGATGGCTGATCTACCCTCCTTGTTCATAGTGAGATCACCTGTGCACTTGTGTCGAATGTACCTTGGTCTATGGTCATCCTCGATGCAATTTAGTGGACATGTCCACTCATGCCTCTTGCACACCAGGTCAAACGTGACCAAACATTGGGCCAAGCCCTCTGCATGGGAGGGAAGGCGACTCGTCATCACCCCTCCCATCGACCAGACTAGCTTCTAGCTAGGGAACACACAACCAATGAATGGTTTCCTGACCTGTTTCTACCAACCAGACTGATCCTCTGTTCCGTAGTTGGCAACCGACCGCTTTGCTTGTCTGTTCTTTCACATTCAAGCTAGACTGTCCTTGGGTGCATCGTTCTACCAGCACCACAGTGTGGTCCCCAGACCTACATGCCTTGGAGGCTGATCCTACTCCTTGGCTGTAGCGAGACCACCTGTGCTCCTGTCGGACATTCCCCTCAGGCTTATGGTCCTTGACCTATCTAGGTAGATGCTAAGGAACACAACCAATGAATGGTTTCCTGACCCGATCCATTGAACAGACTGATAGCATCTAGGGCGGCAAGCACAAACTTCTTGGCTGAGACCATCACATTGATGTTCTGCAGGCGCTGTAGGATTTGGTGAATGACAACAAGATAATTCCAAATAAATTTCCAGATGCCCTAATTTTCTGGTATGGTCTCATAAGAGCCATCTGGTCTTTGATATTGGGTTGTCTCGGTCTTGACTAGTAGGTCATCGATAAATGGCATTGTGTAATGGGGGATTTCATCCTGTAGAATAAAGGCCATATTGACCTGGTAAATTTGGATGGCATTAGTATGTCCCATTGGAAGAGTAGTGACATGATGTGGACCAAGCAGGCTATTGAAAGTCGTCACATCTCAAGAGTCCACATGGAGTGGTCTTTGGTTGTAGCTGGTGAATAGGTCCATCATGCCATAGACCGTGTACCTGCTGAAAGACTCAGCAAGGTGCTCGACGAACAGTGGAACTAATGAGTCCTGGATGGTGACAGTGTTGAGAGATTGGAGGTCATGGACAAGCTGGAGTGCCTTGCCATCCTGCTTTAGCATGCAGAACCAGTGGGACCAGTATGCTGCTGCAGACAGTTCGTACACTCCGGAGGCAATTCAGTCTTTGATAATTTGGATGGGCTGATCCCAGGCAGAGGGTGATATCGGTATATTGCAGAGTACCCACAGGGTGTGAGGTACAGTCAGTATCTTGACCAGTGGAAAGTACCATTCATCCAACTGGCCCTGCTTGGTTGGAACCCAAGCAAAGATGGTCTCATGGTTATGGACTATCCACTGGACTAACTTTAGCTCTTTGGGCCAAAGCCAGTCGGTAGAGTTGAGGTTAAGCATGTTGTAGCAATCCTGTGTGAAATGAAGACCGGGGATAAATTCTAGGGGGTGAGTCAGCAGTAGTACTAGACTGGCAAGTGGATCGTCAGGTAACTGGTGCAGTATGCAAAACTCCTCCTTGAGAGGAGCCGATGTAAAACAGCAAGTCCATCTAGGATGACCTGAGCGGTTACCCTGGCAGTACAAGAAGTCTATTAGGTGTGGGAGAAGATCAGTTCTCCTCTAGGGACTCCTGGGGCAAGTGGGAAACAAAGGGGAAGCTCTTCGAGCAGCTCTGAGCAAGAGAAAAGCAGGCCGACGCTTGGGCCAAAGGTCTGAACGATGTGCACGAGCAGCGGGAAGCATGAACAGTGTCGGTGACAGTGAAAATGGTGAAAACGGTGGAGAAACGGTCAGTAGAACAGTGACGGTCGTTGGTGAGCAAAAGGAAGCTAGGAAATTACGACACTAAGTACGACATTTTATACTCGGCTGAGGCCGAGACTACAAAATGAGTGTGAGAGCGAGTGTATGTAAAGATCAACGTTGTCAGTCTGCAGACAGCAACGACCGACAGTCAGTGAGTCCATAATGAGTGCGATAAGACTAGGAAATAAGTATGAAACAAAGAGGAAAGTGACTGGCCTTCGAACAGAAGGACCAACGAGGACCAACGTGGGCCGAGAAAGGACCAATTGTTACGCGGGTTGCGTAGTAACCTAGCAGTGCTCACTCGAAGTAGAGCGAAGTCTTATAGACGAAGCGTTTAGAGTGAGTTCCTAGTAGCGGCGGCTAGACTAGGGTCAAGGGTTCGATAGCGTCGGCTAGGTCGAACGGTCTCACGCGAGGGATGCGTGGAAAGAGAACACTAGATTGCTACGCTGGTTATGCGGTACAACTAGTCTGGTACAAGTACGAAGTACGAGTACCGGGTATAGGCAGATAAGAACATAAACGGACTGGCGTCAACTCTGACCCAGTCAAGGGTAACCCTTGTGCTAGCGACAACCGTGTCGACTAGCGGAAGACCATGGCGGCAACCGTGCACGCCAGAGGGAACCGGTCCAGAGGCTTCATAGTGTGCGTGGACGATACAACAGCGAGAGGATATGCTGAGGGAGCTAGCCGTCCCTAGCCCAGTTGGGGAGCTCGTAGTCAGCCGAGTGCCCTCCCAGGTCTAGGAGATGCGGAGAACTAGCTAGGGAACATGGGAGAAAGTACCCGACTTATATAGTGGTGAGGTAAGGGTGTGGGAACCGTCAGGGTTGAGGGTTCTACTAGATGGGGTGCGGGTGTCCGTGGCCAAAAGGAGACAAAAGGATCAAAGGAAGCGGATCATGGGAAATGGAACGGCTAGTCTGGAACTCCGTGTGGAAGTGATGGAAACGGAGTCAGTAGAAGTACAAGAAGAGGAGAATCTGGCGCAGCCTGCTGCGGTTGTGGTGTTCCGTGCGGAAGGCCGTAGGGTTGCTAGGCGTTCTTCCTGGGTATCTTGGGTGCTTTGCGTGCCAGGCGTGGCGGGACTAGGGCGGTGGAGCTAGAGGTCTCCATGGGATCGTCGTCGAGGAACGAGGTGTCGGGGACAAGGGTCGGGGAGTCGGGGACGGG
Organism: Strobilomyces dryophilus; assembly: GCA_038089955.1. Lineage (NCBI taxonomy): Eukaryota > Fungi > Basidiomycota > Agaricomycetes > Boletales > Boletaceae > Strobilomyces > Strobilomyces dryophilus. The sequence continues at coordinate 7,556 of JBBPLT010000640.1, read as the reverse complement.
AGGAAAAGAAAGGATGGGGCCGTCTCCTCGTGTGACTGTAACACCAATAGGCCGGACTTATGCCCAGACCATGCCAACATCGCCTGAACAGTCTCTAAGAGTCTGAGAACAAAGTAAAAGTGTCTGGAAATGAAGCAAAACTATGAGGAATGTCCGTAGTGCACATGGAATAGTAGGAAAGGTCCAATTGTAACCCTAGAGACCTACCGGTCTCTACATCCGCGGAGGACTTAGCAACTGACTGTCCCAGTCAGGGAATGTGGCTGCGTGAGCACGAGATAATGCGGAGTTTGAATTTTTTTGTGGTTGTGTCCCAATAAGTCCGGCATGTCTTTGCTCTTCCCCCCATCACTCCCCATCCACCACCATGACCAGCCGCATTGAGAAGCACCGTCAACTCGCGAGTCAGGGTGTGGCCCATCAGACAAAGCTGCAAGAGACACTTTGGGAGGCGACAACCACCCTTGACACAGTGGCATGGACCTTGCCAAAGGACAGCGAGGACTTCAGAGAGAAGCAGGACAACTGGGTGGTGAGCTTCAGCTCAGCGATGGTGAGTGGTTGGTGTGCAGCTGCGCAGACAGCTGACACGTTTGTCCCTAGGATGCGTGGAGTTTGGCAGCCGAAGCCGCCAGTGATTGGCCTGGACACGACACTGGCCGAGGACGTCAACAGCCACCTTGACAAGGCCGACGAGTGTTTTTGGGCATGGTCAGCGCATGGACTGGCTCCCAATGAGGAAGAGGCAGCCCATCAAGAGGGTGATGTGGGCATGTCTAGCATGGAGAAGAGCCCAGGGAAGAAACATGCAAGTCCCGCAGAAGAGGACACAACAGAGGTGGCGACCGATGAGGAGGAGGCAAGGACTGCAGTGGCACACCTGAGAGAGGAGTTGTGGGCTGACACTGGGCAGTTCATCGCTGAGCTGTGAGCAGAGGTGGCGGTCGAGGCTGCCAGGCGGGCCACGTTGTCGGGCACATCGTCGTCAAAGGTAAGTGTGTGTGGGTTTGGGGGTGTTGTTACTAAATGGTTCCCAGAGGACGCACAAGGAAGGGGATGGCAAGCCAACCAAGGCAAAGAAAGCCAAGACCGTGAGGACTGTGGTGGTCCCTCAGATCCGTCAATGGGTGGAGGAGCCGGAACAAGAGGGGGCCGACAACAAAGAAGACGCCTGCACGTGGTGCAGGTCTGCTAACCCACCCGAGGAGTGTCTCCCTGGGCCGGGAATGGCATGCGTTTGATGCTATGAAAGGCAGATCTGGTGTGACAAGAGCACAGGCCAAGCGGGGCTGAGGAAGAAGGAGATCACGAAGCCGAAGGCCACGATCAAGAAGGGTAAGTGGTCCAAACATCGTAGATGCAGCTCACCGACGCTCGGGCCAGCAGTCCTGAGAAAGGCCATGCAGTCTATGGCGAAGGTGGGGCCGAGCAAGAGGGCGCCAAGCCTGATCTCCATCAATGGGTCTGACAATGACAATGGTGTGATGGAGGCGATGGTGGTCAGAGGGAAGGGCAAGGGTAAGGCGGCAGAGAAGGTTGGGCTGAAGAAGGTGAGCAAACACTCGGCTCAAGGACCAGTCGAGTCAGTGATGCGGAAGATCAATGTGCTCGAGGTACAGCTGTTCATTCTGCATGGGAAGACCAAGGTGATGGAGTGCAAGCAAGACAAGATGCTTGACACACTCAAGAAGATCACCCCTCACTTGGCCGAGATCCCCGAAGTCATCAAGTCCGAGTAAGTCGCCATGCTTCATGTAATTAGTCTGCATGTACGTTGTAAATAGTTCTAAATGTCTGTGAAATGCGAAATGAGTGTGAAGTCTGAACAAGGAGAAGTGAAAGAGAGTGTGAATAAGTCTGAAGCGAAGGGAGAGAGACGAGAATGTAGGTATTTGTGGGGTACCGCCTGACTTGTCTTTGTTGGACTTCTCTCTTCGTCTATACCTTCCAGACGGTTTTTCGGTCTGTTTTTCTTTTTGGTTTTTTATGATGCAGTCTATGTTGTAAGGTGATGAAACGGCACGGTGTCTCGGCATGGGTAGAAGTCCGAAGTTACGATATTAGGGGCAGGGGGAGACATGGAAATGATGGATGATAAGGAGAGATGATCAGTGTTCTTGAGACGTTATATATTTTTCTTTCTGGATGATTGTCGGTGATCGACGGTTTTTATGAGAATAAAAGGAGAGGGAGCGAGAGTCTGTTGGCAGTCTTTCTATGGTATATGAGATGTCACTAGTCTAATCCTGGGGTAAAACAGAGAGGGGAATTAGTTTGAGGAGACTCAGTCTTAGAAGACCGAATCATCTGGGTTCACATCAATGTTGTCAGGCTCGGGGACATCTTCCCCTGCTAGTCAGTCAAGACTTTCATTGTCGAGACCAGTGAGGTCCGTCATGTGGGTAGCAGATCTGAAACGAATGTAGTAAGGGATAAGATGGAAGGCTGCATAGCGCAGCTTGGAGACCACGCCATCTAACTCGGCCAGAAGGTACAATCCACCAGTAGTCTGATGAAGGACCACCATTGGACCAAGATACCTTGGCTTCATCTTTCAGTTGAGTTCCTTTTTGACTCGAGTGTTACGAACGAGGACCAAACTCCCAGGGCAGAAGTTAAAGTCCTTGATCTGATTCTTGAAAGCGGTCTCAAAGTGCTTGACTGAGTTGAAGTGTGTTACCATTCCATTCTTTTCCCTTTCCGCTTCGCACTCTGCCGGCGTAACCCGGTGACTCGACATATTCTTTTCTTAGTTCCTGCTTCTTCGGAACCGATGGAACGTTCCAACACATTCCACGACCTTCCATTGTATTAGTAAAATGCTGACGCGTCCTTTGCTGCGGATGACTCATTCAGATTTCTTCTGACTCATCCGCTTAGTCATACCCTTTTCTTTCTCTATTTAAACCCTGCTCACTCGTGTATTCCCCTTAAGCTAAACCTCCTCGAGTACCCTCCTGGAATACACCAGCTTGCCCTTGACCCTTGACTCTCTAAGTCCTCGTCCTACTTTGAGTGGACGCTCCCTCGAACCCTTGATCGTGCCTCTCTAGGCCGAGCCCTTGACCCCTCCTTGAGGAAGCCCCCTTGGAGCACAAACCCTTGACCCTAGAGGACGCCCCCTAGGTCAAATCCCTCGCCTTCGACTTAGACCAACCTTGCCATTCGAGGCTACGCTCGGCCCTACCCGGACCAAGCATAACAAAGTGGGCCTTTGTGATGCACTCGTGGACCGTCTCCAAGTTTTCCTGACGTGTTTGGAGCTGGCAGGCTACCCAAGCAATCAGGTCCAATGGAGTGAGGGGATCTGTTTCAGGGGGTGGGACAAGAAAGGTTGCTTCAGCGATATCAAATGGAAAGAGCAGCTTGACGCTGTGAACCATGAAATACAGCGAGAGGCCAGTTGAGCAAATAATGGTGGTGCACTCTGCCCAGAAGACTGAGTGAGCGACGGTGTGCCAGCACAACTCCCCCCCAGTGGAATTTTTGATGATGGCCTCCTGGACATCGTAATGATGCCGTTCGCCTGGGAGTTGTAGGGGGAGATCCAGATATGGCAAATTCCATACTGGATGGCAAGAATATCTAGACCTTGGATGAAAGTGGGACCATTGTCAGTGACTAGTTCAGATATGGGACCCCAACAGCAAAGAAGGTCTTCGAAAATGAACGCAGCAACAGCCGAGCTGTTCTTGGTCTGAAGCATCCGCCATTCAGGGTAAGCGGTAAGGGCACATTGGGCCTGGATGATGTAGCAATACCCGCCCGAGCGGGGCATTAGCATCGTGTTGATGTGGACACGTCGAAAGAGACTGCTGATAACAGGTATAGTTGGTGGAATATGAAAACGAGCAGTCTGGCAGACCTGACATGAAGCGGTACACTGGTCCGGGTGTACTAGCTCGAGCGCTAGGCAAAGTGGTCTAGCAGGCCTGATGCCATCAGGGCAGGGAGGGTGTTAGCTCGAGCACCAGGCAAAGTGGTCTAGCGATCCTAATGGGAGTAGAATGCATCTGGGACCATTCATTGGATGTGCTTCATTAGCCTACATGAGTTATATAGTTCACCATCTTTCAGGTCCCAACGTGCGTGCTCTACCGCAGATCCGTCGTCAAAGACACCGGTCCGGGTGTTGGTGCCCTCCGTGACAGAGGTCTTGTTACGACTACCCCGGGTAGGGATAGGCATAGCCCAACAGCGGGGTCGGCTGGCCGGGGACGAGGACGAAAGGACAAGGGACGAGGGACAGGCCAGTGGGGATGCACTCCGATAGAGGTTCGCAGAGAGAAGGATGTATTCTAGGCAAGGTTATCGCGAGTACATGGGGGGTTCCCTGTTGGGAGGTCGAAGATACCGTACAAGGGCGAAGACCGTAGGTATATAAGTGCCTAGAGGAATAAACAAGGACAAAGGATGAACTAAGCGAAGTGTGACCTGGGCAAAGGGTATCTACGGATAAGCGGAGTTCTGTCGGTCAAGGGAGGCCATAGGATCACAGAGAATCGAAGAGAAGCAACGGAGATTAACAACGCGTGTCAAAGAAGAGAAGAGAAGCAAGGACGCGTGTTCATAGATAACGGGGCATGGTATCGGCGGGGCTCGGAGGACGGCGAGTTCTGGAGAAGCCTTCTCAGAAGGTCAGGGGTCTAGGGCGTAGGGCTAGAGGTGACTCGGGGGTTCGGCGAGTGTGGGAGAGGTGGGGATCCTGGGAGATCCGAGGAGTGACGTGTGCGAGAGGACGACTCGGATGTCGGCGAGTGTGGGAGAGTCGGGGATCCTGGGAGATCCGAGGAGTGACGTGTGCGAGAGGACGACTCGGGTGTCGGCGAGTGTGGGAGGGGTCCGAGGTCAGGGAAAAGATAGGGGTGCCAATGAATCGTAACAGGTCTCGACCTTCACTTTCGTTGTGCGCACGGGTTTGCCACCCGAACACTCGCAGGCATGTTAGACTCCTTGGTCCATGTTTCAAGACGGGTTGCTCGACGCCATTATGCCAGCATCCCCCCAAGCGCCGTGAGGTGCTGCGCTGGGCCGTCCCTCGGTCCCCCACCGCTGTGTCCGATGAGGGGCTATAACACACTCTGAGGAGTGCCACGTTCCCCTCGCCCTCATGCGGTGGCCGACACCGATGCTGACCCGTCAGCCGGGAAGTACGCCAAGCAGTGTCGTGCGACACATGCCAGGCTGACCCCCAGGGCTGATGTGACTGACATCAAGCATTTCCCTTTCAGCAATTTCACGTACTGTTTCACTCTCTTTCCAAAGTGCTTTTCATCTTTCCCTCACGGTACTTGTTCGCTATCGGTCTCTCGCCCGTATTTAGCTTTAGATGGAGTTTACCACCCGTTTTGAGCTGCATTCCCAAACAACTCGACTCATCGAGAGCGCATCACAGAAGCCCTGGTTGTCCATGTCAAAGATGGGATTCTCACCCTCTATGATGCTCCCTTCCAGGAGACTTGTACACGGTCCAGCGCGGAAGACGCTTCTCCAGATTACAACTTGGACGGCTGACAGACCGCTGATTCAAAGTGTGAGCTCATCCCACTTCACTCGCAGTTACTAGTGGAATCCTCGTTAGTTTCTTTTCCTCCGCTTATTGATATGCTTAAGTTCAGCGGGTAGTCCTGCCTGATTTGAGGTCAAGGGGAGGGGGGGCCACTCACGTTCGCCCTGGAGGGCTAGTCGCTGAGTGGACCTGGTTGGAAGCAGAGGTGCCAGCCCGACGACGATCATTATCACGTCAAACGAGACCGTGCACGCTGGTCCACTGATGTGTTTGAGGAGAGCTGACGTCTTGCAATGCCAGCAGCTCCCAAGTCCAAGCCATGACATGGGGGTCATGGTTGAGAATTCAAATGACACTCAAACAGGCATGCTCTCCGGAGTACCAGAGAGCGCAAGGTGTGTTCAAAGATTTGATGATTCACTGGAAATCTGCAATTCACATTACATATCGCGATTCGCTGTGTTCTTCATCGATGCAAGAGCCAAGAGATCCGTTGCTGAAAGTTGTATCATATCATTCTACATTCTGTGGCCATACGTATGGGTGTGTGTGTTGGAATGTCTGGCAGGATGACTGCCAGACGGGATGTGCACAAGTGTGTGTGTGTGAAGGAAGGACGTGTGCACGCGCGACAGTCCAGTGTTCGATAATGATCCTTCCACAGGTTCACCTACGGAAACCTTGTTATGACTTTTACTTCCTCTAAACGACCATGTTTGATCAGCTTCTCAGTGACATGGTGCCGTGAGACCTCACTAAGCCGTTCGATCGGTAGTAGCGACGGGCGGTGTGTACAAAGGGCAGGGACATAATCAACGCAAGCTGATGACTCGCATTTACTAGGAATTCCTCGTTGAAGAGCGATAATTGCAATGCTCTATCCCTAGCATGACAGAGTTTCACAAGATTGCCCAGGCCTTCCGGCCAAGGGACGATGCTCACTGGCTCTGTCAGTGTAGTGCATATGCGGCCCAGAACATCTAAGGGCATCACAGACCTGTTATTGCCTCAAACTTCCATTGGCTAGACGCCGACAGTCCCTCTAAGAAGCTAGAGGCCAGCCAGAGCCAGCCCGACTATTTAGCAGGTTAAGGTCTCGTTCATTATCGGAATTAACCAGACAAATCACTCCACCAACTAAGAACGGCCATGCACCACCACCCATGAGATCATGAAAGAGCTATCAATCTGTCAATCCTAGTCATGTCTGGACCTGGTGAGTTTCCCTGTGTTGAGTCAAATTAAGCCACAGGCTCCACTCCTGGTGGTGCCCTTCCGTCAATTCCTTTAAGTTTCAGCCTTGCGACCATACTCCCCCCAGAACCCAAAGACTTTGATTTCTTGCAAGGTGCCGAGCGACACATCAAAGAGAGGTCGCCCGATCCCTAGTCGGCATCGTTTACTGTCAAGACTACAATAGTATCTGATCGTTTTCGATCCCCTAACCTTCATTCTTGATTAATGAAAACATCCTTGGCAAATGCTTTCGCAGTAGTTTATCTTCGGTCAATCCAAGAATTTCACCTCTAGCGACCGAATACAAATACCCCCGACTGTCCCTATCGATCATTATGGCGACTCTAGAAACCAACGAAATAGAACCGCACGTCCTATTTCATTATTCCATGCTAACGTATCCGGGCGAAACGCCTACTTTGAACACTTTGATTTTCTCAAGGTAAACATCCTGGTTCCCTGATGCACCCAATCAATGGCATGCCGATTTACCAGGAGGAAAGGCCCGGCCGGACAGTACCAACGCCTTGCGGCGGACCGCCCATCCAGGCCCAAAGTTCAACTACAAGCTTTTTAACTGCAACAACTTTAATATACGCTATTGGAGCTGGAATTACCGTGGCTGCTGGCACCAGACTTGCCCTCCAATTGTTCCTTGTTAAGAGATTTGGATTGTACTCATTCCAATTATAAGACCCAAAAGAGCCCTATATTGTTATTTATTGTCACTACCTTCCCGAATCGGGATTGGGTAATTTGTGCGCCTGCTGCCTTCCTTGGATGTGGTAGCTGTTTCTCAGGCTCCCTCTCC